>JAOXYD010000136.1:6802037-6823833 GCA_028565735.1 Pinacopodium congolense | reverse complement strand
ATTTCTAGTCTCTCTGATTCTCACAGCAAAATCGGCAAAGTGTGTGTCTCAGACAGGAATTTGCGTGTATGGGTGGCAGAGTATGAATCTGACAAACTTGCAAGTAGTGTGAAAAATAAAAAAAAAACTTGACATGATCGGGTGGAGAAAGCAGCTGCCATACTATGGTCGCAGAGCATTTAAACATAATTTAGTATCAGAGTATCACAACGAAAAGGTAAAATTCCGTTGCCGGGACTTGAACCCGGGTCTCTCGGGTGAGAGCCGAGTATCCTAACCAACTAGACTACAACGGATTTGCGGATGATTATACTAATATTTATTTATAATTAATTTTACAAATAACTCAATTCTCCGGGATTTATCCATCTAAATCTTACATATGAAAATAACAGAGAGTAACATAGCCATAACGTTTTAGTAAACACCTCAAGTGATTGCAGCATTCCTCTTCAAGCTAATATCAATCCAAACTTTTGAGAGCCACATGTTTTATGTGTATGGTGTAGGGACAAACGGTATTCTCAATATGTCAGAGACCAAACTTCTTTACTACAGATGACATTAAGCAGGCGTCAATTATACAGATGAAACCATTGCTACTACTAGAAGATTAAGCTGAAGGGCCATTCATAAAAGTTCCTACCCTATTCAATAACCAACATGCACTCCATCTAGTTTAGGTAATTATGGTAGGACCATTTTTGTCAAATGATGCTCCTCCTTCCATCATGTCCATGATCCGTCACCAATCTCCTTTTGTCTCCTTCCTCTCACGCCTTTTACCCAAAACACACCATTTACCTTTGCTCTTTCTTCCTCTTTACCATATTAGATGAAAACAATGTCACTCTTCCCTCCATAGTGGTTTTTTGAAAATATTTTGCAAGGACCACACTCAGTCTATTAGTACTGGTACTACTACGACTGTTCTATATCCCTAGCACGATTCCTTATCCAGTTCAAGTATTAGATGTTTACACCAATTTCCAAAACATGTGAGCATTATTAACAAGCACTAGAATGATTCCTCAACAAAGCAAGGCAATAGTGCCTTATAACACAATTATTTTCTGTGGTTAAGGTATATTCTTGATCATTTGATGGCAGCCGCTGGAGTAAAGAGGGATTATAGGTAAACTGTAGGAGAGGCAAAGTAGAACACACAAATCAAGGAACTAATCTAATCCGTATTGTCTTCTTTGAATTGGGTAAACTATTTTCCAAATGAAACTTATGAACTTTTTCTTACATCTTGAAAAGAGGGTTGAGAAGGAATGAAATGAAAAAGAAACACGAAGGGAACAGTGCCACTACTGCCCAGATCAAGAGAAACCAAACACAAATTAACATCGAGCCAAAGTTGGACACCAGTAATGGCATGCTTGATGTGATTATAATATTCTATGTCTGTGTGTGTGTGTGTGTGTGTTTATTTTTTCTCTTTTAATTTTGACGACTCCACGGACAAGCCAATAACAGACAAGTGGAAACAATGTCTGGAGTTAAAAGTCACTGATAAGTCTTTAACTGCGTCATGGGTGTCGCAAGAACAGACAATTTACGTGGAGCCAGACCCTGCCAGATTCCTCTGCCTTTTCTTCTTCATCTTCATGCAAATTCTTATTAAATGCCTTATCTTTGCTATAGTTTGCCAAGCTTTCTCACTTCTCTTTGCTTACCAGAACTACTAAGAATGAAATATTCTTCAATGAATTTGAAGCTGTTGTTTCTGATATTAATGTTTACAAGCGAAAACTTTTTGCTTGCTATAACTGGTCCTAGCAGACCAGTGGGGACTCAAGAAGCCTACTTGCAGTGGGTTAAACAAATGGCTTCGATGAAGTTTGCTTCTTTTCAGGAAGCAAGAAACAAATTCAAGCCTTGCTTAACCATAAAAGTAAACAACAAACCCAGGATGGGAGACTTTGTCACCGTCCAGGAAGCTGTCAACTCCATACCAGTTGTTAATGACTGCCGAGTGGTTATCTCCATTAGTGAAGGAACTTACAGGTGATCTACGTAGCAATTCGTTTAAGGTCTCCCCTTAGAACGTCTCCTTGTTTTCATCTCGGAACAATTGAAGTATCTATTATATAATTTACATCAACAAAACGGGTATTTCTGGCTAAGTTTGAGCTGTGAATTGTGAATGGAAAATGCAGGGAGAAGGTTGAGATTCCTGCAACAATGGCATACATTACCGTGGAAGGTGCTGGTTCAGGTAAGACCATTATAGAGTGGGACGACACAGCTGACCGCATGGGACAAAGTGGACATCCATTGGGCACCTACGGCTCAGCGACATTTGCTGTAAACTCTCCCTACTTCATTGCAAAGAAAATAACGTTCAAGGTATTCTCTGCAGCTAGAAATCTAGATTATCTGCAAATCCTTTTCCTGTATTCTCGGTCAATTTGGTTAATTAAAGTACTTTGTCGTCGTACTTTGCTTCAAGAATCAACTTGACAACCGTCAGAATTTGATCAGACATGTAATTTTAGAATCTGCTGGCTCTAAATCTTATCAGGGTAATTGGAAGAACAAGGATAGAAAATAGTTCCAACATTTCTTTTACATGGAAATGTATAGTTTCAATCTCATTTCTCTTCTGAATTCTAAGACTATGATTTCATATATTCGAAATCGCTAGTAACAGAATTTCTCCTGTTTCCTATAGAACAAGGCACCGCCACCACCTTCAGGAGCATTAGGGAAGCAAGCCGTGGCACTAAGGATATCAGCAGACATGGCAGCTTTCATAAGATGCAAGTTTATAGGAGCACAAGACACGCTTTATGACCACACAGGGAGACACTACTTCCAACAATGCTATATTGAAGGTTCAGTGGATTTCATATTCGGAAATGGGCTATCTTTCTATAAAGATTGCCATTTACATGCCAAAACAAATAGATTTGGTGCCTTGACGGCACAGAAAAGAGGGAGCTTGCTTGAAGAAACAGGCTTCTCCTTCGTTAACTGCAAGGTCACGGGGTCCGGCGCACTATACTTGGGTAGGGCTTGGGGCACTTTTTCTAGAGTGGTCTTTGCTTACACTTACATGGACAAGACAATTACACCTAGAGGATGGTATGATTGGGGCGATAAAAACAGAGAACTGTAAGCACTCTCTTTCGATATGTATACTAATTCTAAATTTCATTTAGTTATATCCCAGTTAGGTGTCAATTCACCTTAGTTACATGTGCTTTATTTATATCTCTAGGACCGTTTTTTATGGTCAGTACAAGTGCTCAGGACCTGGGGCTGATTTTGGAGGAAGAGTGCCGTGGTCTAGGGAACTCACAGAAAAAGAGGCTAAGCCATTCATTTCAATTGGCTTCATCAATGGCCAAGAATGGCTTCCCAACTCATGACATCAATACATCATATTGTAATTTAGTTGTCAAAGTTAAACCGTGAAAATTCCTGCCATCTCAATTCTTGCGGCATTATGGCCAACGTTTTCAATTCCTATCGTATGGTAGCAATGCTTTAAATTCTTAACGTATGCTAAGCATTTTTCCTCCGGAATTTGGACCAAGTGTTTTTAGTCGTTCCAGCCCAACGTTTTAAGCTTTCAAATTGTTGGTAACTACAATAACACAGAATTGAAGCATAGATTTTTTTCAAACAGAGAAGCCATAAACACAGCAAGGATGGTGTCACGCTCCGCGCAACATTGTTGCTGGTTCTAATGTACATAGGGAATCGCGTATTAATTAAATGTGAAAGGGCAAACTAACTGTACAAATAACGTAGTTATATACAATTTAAGATTTACAGTCTTGCAATGGCATGTGCAATTATCGGAACGCCTTCTTCTCAGGTGAATTAACAGGTGTCCAGCGCTCCAAGCTGACAACAAGAAGCCAAAGCAATGAGAACGGGACATACTAAAAAAACGCTGCTATGTTTTAGACAGCAAAAAGAAGCAGTTTTTATGATAAGGCTGAAAACTCAGTTCCTAGAATTATGTAGTCCACTTGATTGTTGAAATAGAGAAAAAGAATTGAGCAGGGTAGCAGAGCTTCAAATTTTATAATTCAAAGGATGCTACCCAGTTGAGACCTAGTTGTCCATTCACGAGAAAGAATGCTAAGAAAAAGACTGCAACATATGAAAAACATGCATGTCATTGCTAACAAAGAAAAGCATGGGTAAAACATACTGAAAACAAATCTTCAGGACTGGAATAAAGTTACAGTTGCAATATAACCATTCTTCATCACCTGTTCATACAAAAGAAGATATTTGTTACAAACTACAGTAGAACAATATTAAGAAGTCTGCTTCCACATCATATTTTGGATGGCACATAAGATGGTTACGAATTTCTCAAAGGCTCACCTCAAATGCAATATTGTGGTAGCCATATACAAAAGTTGATCCAAAAGGATTGCTAGATGAACCCTGTGTCTGGATAGCTGCCCGTCCACAGTCCCCAAGGATCTCCTGAAGCAAAGAAATGTTACTTAGATGTATACATCACTCGAGACCAAAAGATAAAAAACAATTAGTATCAACTCTTGTCATAAAAAAGAAAAAGTCAAATACGGGAGTTGATGATGAAATCACACACGTACAAGAAAAAAAAACTTACAAAAAGAAAGTTTACAAACAGATATTTAAGAAAAGGTGTACAAGTAAAACCAAGTAAAGCCAAAAAGAGAGGATAGGAATAAACAGAAACTAAATTTATAAGAAAAATAGTAACTAAGAAAGTTTATGCAGCATCCTAACAGCGGAAGGAGACATCACATGAGGAGTTGAAAAAAGATTACCTTAACCTGGTCCCATTTTGTGCTTGGTGTAATGCTATGTTTGGAGTTATTCACTTGCACAAATACATAAGAAAACACAAAAAGAAAGTTCATCAGCTTAAACTTTAATCACCAGAACCTTCTCAAGAAAGGGCAGAGGTTAGAGGCAAAACCTTGGATGACAAAATTGCACTTTATGTACGAATTAAAGTCAGCATGACCAGGATAATTGGTGTGCAAAACAAACTTCTTAATTTTATGACTCTGCGAATACAAATGGTATTTTGAAACTTTTACTATTATGTCATATGAGAACTGTGCCACAACCCAACATTTGAAATAAAAGAAAATGGGTCATCAAATGATAAATAATAAGAAGACATACCTGCCCATCAAATAAAATATCTAAACCACGGGTAAAATAATTGTAGAAGTAATCTGCACACAGAGTTGTCCTTGGACGAGGGTCTGAAGCAGAGTGAATGACCATTTGGTCGACCTGCATGGTTAAAAAAAAATCAAAACGCAACAACCAGGACCAACCTTGCATTGCACAACATAAGCACAATTAAACAATTTCGTGTCCAATGATCTGGAGGGGAAGAAGGAATGCAGTGCCAAAGTTTTGCTCTTCTCAAATGAAATATGTCTTTACTACTAGCATCTTTCAAGTCAACATAAAGACTAGGACAAACTACAATTCAACTGTTTGTTCAGCTGTATAGGTCCAAGGACATGGAACAAATGGCTACCTGCTTCTGATGGATTCCACAAGGACGGCCTAATTCTGTCCATATGTCCTGCACATAAAATCAGTCTTTGAGTCGATGTCAAGACTAAGTGATGCATATAATGCATGTACAAATTCACATGCTTTGAACAAAGCAGTTGGACTTTCACTGAATATCTCAATTGCTCACCAATTAAGATATAAATGTTGCAAATAGGAAAATATAGCTAAAAAAATTCCTGGATTTCCATTCAAACAGAGGACTTCTTTTTTCATTTTTCCTTCAAAAAACAACCACATAAAGACTTAACAGCAAGATAGAATCTCATTATTGGGAAAGCAAACAAAAAAAGAATTCATAATTTAGGCTCTAGGAATAGCTAGTCAACGATCAAAGATAAGAAGAGTAAAAAAATGCCTTTGTTCTATTTGAAGTCATTGCAGATCATGTAAAATTTTCCATGAACAATGAGGAAAGCTTAAGGTTGCAAACATGATGCATCAAGCATAGAACAAAGTGAGAATGAGTTACAATTAAAGAATATGGATGTACATTGAAATAGAAGAGTATAATTACACTAACCTGTGGTGATACACCAAAAGGAATATGTTGGCCCCAAGTTGAGAAATATAATTCCTCTCCAAGCTGCAACAGTTAATACATAATTAAAATATATCCAACATACATTAAACCATAGGAAACCCTTGAACCAAACCAGCTTTCTAGAAATAACTTATGAACTAAGCAGAGACTCAGTTTTTTTAATGTTAAAGATGATAGAGGAAGCAGCAAACCTTAACATGCACCTCTTCCATGTATAAGCTGCCACTAGGTAATGGAGGAGCAGAAGCTTTATCCATTAGAGATCCCACACCAACCTTTTTGTCTGTGGAACTGTCATATATACACACGCGGCATGTAACAGGTGTAGTACCATCAGGAAACTCCAGAGGCAGTTCAGCTACCAAGAAAATTCAGAGTCAGAATGAACTAATTAAAAATGGATTTCTTCATAGAATCAGAAGAAGTTTGTGAAGCATGTGCAAAGTAAAAAATATTACCTTCTCCATCCTGGCAGCATTCTGTATATTGGCTTGGAATAGGAAAAGCAAAGGATAGCCCCTGCAAAATATAAAGATCTTAATATAACAACAGAAGCAAGAGCAGTGCTGTTAGAAGAATATAGTCGTTATGAAAATCACAAGCACATACTGGGTAGAATAGATTATAGACTCCTCTATCTTTATCGTAAATTCCGGGAAATGTTGGGCCAAAAAGTGCATATACAGCTACAAAAGTAGCTAGAGTGGAAGGGCCCCTGAATACATGAACAGAAATTAATAATACCCAATTCAAGAAAATTAATTAGTAACTTCAAATTCGATGCATGGCTTACCCAATAAGTGAAGTGGCATATCGCATTTGCAGCCGTTTAATGTCATAAATTTCAATCAATCTTAATCTCTACAATTAGTTCAAATTGGCAGGAAACACAAAACATATTGCATCAGACCAAAGTGGTAATTGATGAACAACTATCAAACAGAATCCAAAGAAAATGAAAGGCTTCTCAATAATCATCTAATGTGTAAACATATGATACAGTTCTAAACTACGAAACAAAAACCAACTTCACAAATAAAAACAAAATTACCTGAGACCATGGATCGAACCTTAGATGAAAACCATGATCTGGGAAGCTTATAACAATATCAAGCTTAAGAGGCTCCTGCACAGCACGGTGTATCAATTAAAACTTGCAATAGGAAAAACGTAAAATCTAGAACCCTCGTTAATCCTCTTTCAGTCCTATGATTCAAAACCTCGTCATAGTACTTCAAATGAACAACATCGTAAATGTTTGGCTGTTGCTCCATTACTGCAAGTGCCTCGCAAATAGGCATCCCTACATTAAAAGACAACTGAAATCACACTTCCTTTAATTCCAATTGAGCTAAGTCAATATCACCGCCCGAATTAAGGAATTTTTAGGTTTAACCTAAAACGAAGACTCGCGATTACCGAGAGAGAAGGGTCCGAATCCGAAGCCTGGTCGGAGATCGAAGACGATGGCCCCCATGGCCGTGCCCTCACACCGCCGGCGAGATCGCTGGTGCTGAACCGGGTGCTGCAACATATCGGGTCTAGTGACGTCGCGTCCTTTTCACTTCTCCTCCGTCTCGTCGGCTTGTGAATGCTTTTATTACACCAAAAGCGGATTTAAACGCACACGTAATCTCCACCCCCTTTAAACCCTCTGTGTTTGGCTTTCCAAATTTAAAAGCTTCCCTCTGCCACGTACGCATCTAATGTCAACCTAACTATCGATTAGGTCTGGGGTGGGACCCTATAATCACTATTGCAGTCCTAAATTTTCGGGAACATCCACTAAATTATTCTGTTTTGATATCCTAATTTACTTGCCTTATCTATATATATTTTTATAGGGGGAAAAGTAGGAATGCCTTGTCGTCATGAAGCTTTCTTTTTAAGCGTGCATTGCGAGTTTCCCGTCCATTGCGAGTATTAAGTGAAATTAGTATGAGTTCTGCTATGAATATTAACAACTCTGTTAGCAACCCTTTTATTAATTAATTCCATCCTCCCTTGATTCTAATGGTTACAATAGTTAAAAATAAATGTGTTTCTTAGTAGTATTAATTTTGAATGTTTAAACTCTTAATTGAAGACCGACCAGTTCATGCTTACTAATGTCTACGCAAATAAAGCCCAGTTTTTTTCTCTCCCTTCACGGCATGGTTGGTTAAACGGTTGGGCCCCGAGAAAAAGAGGTAACCAAAACAAATTGAACACGTTGCATGCATGCAACTACCAATTTCACACAATCATAAGCAGGCTTATTTCCAATGCTTCACATTCGCTTCGTTGTTATTATAATATTTAGTTGTGATTATTGTATTTTTATAAATTTTTATATTATTTATTTCAATTTTTGTATTATATTAATATTTTTTTATTTATGTGATATTTTTTATTAATTTTTATATTTAAAAATTTTAAAAATTAAATAAGAAAACAGAAACTTTTTCAAACCAACCATATTTATCATCTACTCGATTTTCTATTTGGTGGTCTTTATAGTTCGAATTATATGTTTTTGGTCCCTTACTTAAAAAAGGGCTTCCGTCAATGTATCTTAAATAGAAATTGTCTTTCCATCAAGGACCTTCATCATTGATTTTATATCTTCAAGACGTATAATTTTTTTTAATGTATTATTTTTAAAATTTTATATTATTTTTCCCTAATAAGTTTATATCCAGCATGTCAGAGAATGTTGGCGAGTATTTGACTATATTTCAGTTTCCACGACTAGGATCGATTATTAGTCGCGTGATGGTGTCTGCCACACCAAACTGTGTCGGATCGGAAGAGAGTAGTTGCAAGTTGGATGGAGCATAAACGTGGAAGGCCAGCCTGTAAGTAGCCAAGAAAGATAACCGTGTAACCTAACTACGTGAATCACATTTAATTTTGTTGACTCCCAAAACGAATAAAGACCAATTTCATTGCGGATTTTTTTAATTGGTTTCCATTTGGGGCCAATGGCTCTCTGTAGTGTAGAAATGAAAGAAATCGACAATAAATGGAAATCCCAATCCTCCGAGGATGGGTGCCGAGCCGTCACTTTCACAGTGTATGGCCTCTGGGAACGTTTTCTACTTTCTTGGGTTTTTTTTTTTCCAACGTTACTGTACAGTTAAAGAGTTAGGACAATTCAACTATACAGTAACTAATCACTAATCACTAAAAGATTACGCGATCTATACAACAAGACCCCTGAGTCTACGCAATCTTTGTCTTCAATTTACCATCAACCACAAATAACTTCAGTATACACACACACACATACCATCAACCACGTGACTAATCTACAACGTAATCCCTTTTATAAAAAATCAACATTTACTTTAGAAATATATGTAGTAATAAGCATACTAATATATAGTGATTGATAAAATTCAAATACTAAATTTAAAAATGTAATAGTGAAAAACTGATATAAAAATGTTAAGTTAAAGAACATTTATTTGCACATCAAAATAATGGGTTCAGATATTGAATTCAATTTATAATACAAAAAGTATTCATAGAAACAAATCTTTAATTTTTTTTGTTAAACAATTTAACACAGCTTATCTAAAATCATAACAAACACATTAATACTTGCCAAGATTAAGGAGAGAACTAAATACGTATTTTACAAAGTTTCACTAAATAACTGACGTGCCATTATTACAAGTTGGATTAAATGAAGGGAATTGATATGGAGAAGGTAGTTGGTTGGGTTATAATTAAACGCCCGATCAATGTAAAAAAGATCCTCCAAATTAAGAAGGATAAAAATGATTCTTTATTTGTGGTGAAGCGGAGGGAGAGCTAAAATAGGAGTCAAAAAAGCGGATCTAACCCGATCCAAAAGGGGGAAAAGAACAACCCAACCCGATCCAAAAAGTGCAACAGACACAACAGATGGGTCATGTTTAAAGCGTTTTAAGAAAATGAAATTTACTATTGGCATTTCGTCCACTAGCCACATGGCGCACACAAATCACAGAAACACAAACATAGCGTGTTTCATTCATAATAAAATCAAAGCGCCGCGTTTGACGCATCTTTCTCTACCTGTAAAAACATTTTCTCATCGCGAATGGTGGGCGTAGTCAGTCGACTAGTAGCAGTAGTGGGTCATCATCGCGTACAATCCTACCTGTCCTCGTCTTCTCAGTTTACCGTTTACACACACAAACGCAAGGAATAGAAAAAAATGAAAATGAAAAAGAAAAATTAAAGAAGAGAAAATGAATTGTCACATCTATCCTCAGTTCATGTACATGTCCATGTGCGCAGTACCAGCTTCGCTAGGGAGACCAGTCTACCTCCAATTTCCCTAAAATCAATACCCAGGGTTTTTTTTTTCTTTTTTAATTCAAACCTTGATCGATTTTACTTTTTGTTTTTTTCGATCTTTGTCTGTTTTTATTTTTTAAATTTTGTTTGGACTCAATCGGAGTTATGGAGGAAGCGAAGTTGGAGACAGAACAGGAACGGGACTACAGGCCTTGTATTGAGAACTCCGTACAAAGGCCGGGAGTTTCTGCTGGCGTCGATCAATGCGACAAGTTGCCGGAAATGGACGATTCGCAGCTCTTTGGAGCTTCCGAGACCGTTCCTGTGGCGCCGAAGGGGGTGGATGCGGTTGTCGGAATTGAGGCTGGAGTTACTGCGGGGATGAGTGCCGCTGTAAAGCGGAGGCGTGGCCGGCCGCCGCGTGCCCTCGGAAGCGCCGCTGCGCCGAGGCCTCTTCCTCCTCCTCCGGCGGAGAAGAGGAAAAAGGATGAAGAGGATGTTTGCTTTATTTGTTTCGATGGTGGCAGCCTTGTACTTTGTGATCGCCGGTGAGTTGGTTCTTTTGAGTTTTCTGTTTAGCTGCCAAGAAAATTTTGATAGCAGCCGCCGAAATTCAAAGTTTGCTGACGGGCAAGTTTCCTTTTTGAAACTTAAGCTCTTATTACTTGTATGCTTGAATATGGAAATTTCGATTTACTGAGCGCTGTAAACTTCCATTTGGGAAGTTATTGACAACAAACGGAGGCTTTAGATTTACTTTTACTTATTTCTGATAGCGTTTTTGTTTCATGATATTGTGCATTCCTTAGTTGGTTAATTTGCTTGGATTAATATTTGGTAGGGGCTGCCCTAAGGCTTATCATCCAGCTTGTATCAAGAGGGATGATGCTTTCTTTCGATCAAAAGCTAAATGGAATTGCGGTATGTTTCAGTAGATGATCATATTTTGCACGAGCTTCTGTTTTGCACGATTGCATATCCCGTCTAATGCTTGCTTAACTGAATTCCGTGAGTTGAAGTTACGTGGTTGGCTATATTTATTGGGATTGATGATGTATTATCTCAAAATGCAAAATCAGTTTCCTCACAGATCATTTGACGTTTGTAGGATATATGATTTGTCAAATAATGAGTGGTGGATTAGTTCATTCTAACACATTATCCTTTTTACGTAGAATTTCGTATTCCCAAAATTGCAGGTTTACTTTTTGTCTTTAAGTAGTGACTTATGCATCTTTCTTACTTAAGACCAAGTTCCCATATGGTATTGGTGTTGTTTACTCTAATTCTCATGCAAAATATGGCCTGTTTTCAGGTTGGCATATATGTAGCAGTTGTCAAAAGGCTTCCCTTTATATGTGTTATACCTGTACATACTCATTGTGCAAAGGATGCACCAGAGGCGCTGACTATGTGTGTGTAAGAGGGAATAAAGGATTTTGCGGGACTTGCATGAGAACTATAATGCTTATAGAAAACATTGCTTTGGGGAATAAGGAAACGGTATGCTAAACCTTATCTCTTTATTATACTAAATTAATCTTCAGGCTCAGATCTGAAAGAGCATACATGATAAGTTTACAGGAAAAATCTTTAATATCCTATTTTGACCTTGCCTCTTGATTTTATTATTGTTTCTTTAAACTAGCTGTATTTTATCGCATATTGATGCAAGATTACTTTCTCCTCTAAAACTTCATCCCACCTCTCTCTAGCAACTCTAAACGTTTTAGTAATTAGCCATGAGAATACTGAAACTTTATATGTTTCCTTGTTCCATGTAACTTGCACAGGTTGAAGTGGATTTTGATGATCAAACTAGTTGGGAGTATCTTTTCAAGGTTTACTGGATTTTCTTGAAAAAAAAGCTATCCTTAACTTTGGATGAGCTAACTAAAGCTAAAAACCCATGGATTGGTGATGACTTACCGAAAGTGAAAAATTCATGGAAGGGAGCCGCTAATGTGACGCCTAAAGCGGAAATCCCAGATCATTCTTTTCTTGTTAATGATGATAAAGCTTCTTGTATAGACAAAGGCTTTGGAAGGCCAGAGGAAAAGTCTAAGAGGAGGAAAACTAATCTTGAGCCAAATGTTCCGAATGATGGGAGTTTTGGCATTGAAAAAAAGCCTTTACATCAAGGTACAACATGGGCTACAAAGGAGCTTCTAGAATTTGTTTCGCACATGAGAAATGGAGATACATCAAGGCTATCTCAATTTGATGTCCAGGCTCTTCTTCTAGAATACATAAAAAGAAACAGTCTTCGTGACCCTCACCAAAAGGCACACATTTTATGCGATTCAAGACTTATGATACTCTTTGGAAAATCACGAGTGGGACATTTTGAAATGCTGAAGCTTCTTGAATATCACTTCCTATTAGAGGAAAAATCCCCAGTTAATAACATTGATAGAGTAGGAGCTGCTAATTTTGTTAGTAGTGAGGAACTTAGTACTAATCATGAGAGTCAGTTGATGATGGGTAATGGAAAAAGGCGTAAAACACGCAGGAAAACAGATGAGCCTAAACCAGTGGCAAATTCTAATCCCAATGATTATGCAGCTATTGATGTTCACAACATTAGTTTGTTGTACTTAAAGCGTGATCTAGTGGAGAACTTGATGGATGATGCTGATAAATTCCGTGCAAGTGTTGCTGGATCATTTGTCAGAATCCGGATTTCTTGTGGAGACCAAAAGCAAGATATGTACAGGCTGGTGCAAGTCATTGGTATATCGCCTTAACCACTGCCTCTATTGTTTAACAAAATGGAAACAGCAGACTGCAATTTTCTTTCAACAGTATATTGTGTACCATGAATTGATAAAACGTATCTGTTTTCCTTAACCACTGCCTCTATTGTTCAACAAAATGGAAACAACAGACTGCAATTTTCTTTCAACAGTATATTGTGTACCATGCATATATAAAACGTATCTGTTTTCCTGTGTACAGGTACTCGTATGGTGGCTGAATCATACCAAATTGGCACAAAAACAACAAACATCATGCTTGAAATATTAAATTTGGATAAAAAGGAAATTGTATCAATTGATGGCATTTCGAATCAGGAGTTCTCAGAGGTAGACAAAATATTGTTGGATAGTTGTTTTTGTATTAATACTTCTGAATTTTGATTTCCTGTTTCATGAACCCTTATATTTGAGGAAAAGTTTTTTAAAAATTTGAACTGTTTGTCAGTGTGATGTGCTGGGCATTTTTTTTTTCTGCCTGCCTTTGATGTTCTAATATTAGTTGCTTTTAAAAATTAGTTACTTTTGCTTCAAATTCATTATTCTTCTGTGTGGTAGGGTTTCTACTTGAATGTCTTATTCTTTCTTCTGTGATCTGTCAGTCTAATCAAGAACAGAAGAATAACGATCACTCAATTTGACTTTAAATCATGCTTTATTAGAGCGATTTTGTGATATATAACCATATTGGTTCTTTTTGGGGATCCTTGAAAGTTAATATTCACTTGATCTTAGACTTGATGATTGGATGCTTCGTCTGTTGCTAATTAAGTAAAGGGACAAAATTTTGGTCTTCTGCTGTCATGAACCTTTTTCTTTCTATTAATTCTATCTGGATAATAATTAGATATATTTTATTTAAAGTGAATTTTACTTATGCAATTACGTCTATGTGGGCCCTACTAATAATCTATCAAAGATGTTTTACTTCTGTTCTGACATCGCATTTGCGTTCCTGTGTTAGGTGCTCCATGCCCTTATTTCTTATTTACTTGCACATTTTGTATTGTATCAGATAATGGCATGCATTGCTCATAACTGCTTTGTGTTATTGTATATTCTTCACATTTTGAGCTATGAGCAGACTAGCTTTTCACTTTGTTATGCCATCCTTTTCAAATTGAATTATGAGTAAACTTCACTCATGATTTTGTAAATATGTTTTCAGGATGAGTGCAAACGCTTGCGCCAAAGTATAAAGTGTGGTCTCATTAAACGGCTAAAAGTGGTGAGTGTTTCTGATATGCTCATTTCTATTCCTTAGTTTGGTTATGTATTTTTTTTGCTCAGAGTTTTTAATTGGTTTTAGGGTGAGATTCAGCAGAAAGCAATGGTTCTTCGGGCCGTGAAGATTAATGATGTGAGTTCCTGGCCTGACTATTTAAATGCACTTGTATGATCGGAAGTATGTTGATAGATTTCAAGTTTTCACGTGGTCGGCTAATTGGTCTTATCAGTTTAGTTTGAACTTTATAATGCCATAAATTTCAGTTGCTGTGCTCTTGTGAATTCTTCATCTTTTCTGAATCAGGTCCTGGAAGCAGAGATTTTGCGGCTTAATCATCTTAGGGATCGAGCTAATGAAAAAGGGCGCAGGAAAGAATATCCTTTTATGTATGAGATTCTTCTGCTCCTGCTATTGTTTGTTCTTGATCACAATTTTTCGAGCTTTCTTTTGAGTTATATTGGCTTATACAATAAGACTCCTTATCATTAGTCCAACTATAACAAAGATAAACTTGGGTGAGTGTGTTTCGGCTAAATGTTTGTAGTATTCTTTAAATATGCTGACCATAGGAGTTAAATCTTCAGTTTACTCATTCATGATTTGGAGATTTTTGTGTTTGTATAGAATTGGTCTCAGTTCTCTAACTCTTCCAACTGTTTTGCTTACTATGTGGTGTTGCTCTAGAACTATTTTAGCATGTTCGGAATTATTTCTGATTGCTTACATGTTTTATGGGACAAAAAGGTATTTGTTATTCTCACTTCTACTGCAACCATGGCTATGGGTGTTAAAATGTCTCTTGCAATGAGTAGAACATTGGATATGGTATTTTCACAAACTACTGATGAAGCTGTTTTAATTGATGCAATTTGCCATCTTAATATTTCCTATATAGCTTGCAAATTGATGTTCCCTGCATATTGCACTGTTCCTTGACTGTTTTGCACTCTTAGAGAATGTGTAGAGAAATTGGAGATTCTAAAGTCACCTGAGGAGCTCAACCGCAGGCTGCTTGAGATTCCCATTGTACATGCTGATCAGCACATGGATCCAACTTATGAATCTGGAGAAGATGCAGGAGAAGCCAATGGGATGAAAAAAGGTTCTTAAATGACTTGTGAATATGGAAAAATTTGTCCAAGTTATTTCTGCTTGAAGTTTTGGCTTGAGAAAGTTTTGTTGGTAAAAATGACTGTGTTATGCAGGTAAATGTTCAAGATCGAGAAATGGAAGTAACAATAAAAAAGGATTGAATATTAAGTCTTCCCTGAGAGCACTTGATGTCTTGAGTGAGGTCGGAATCATGGAACAAAGAAATTTAGCTGCTACTTGTTGTCAGAGCCAGGATGTATTTTGTGATGATAGAGATGGTGCCACATGGGTTCATGACAAAGTAAATAAGTCCATACCAAGTCAGGGAGGAGAAGCTCTTAGCAGCAGTCAGAATTTGCCTAATAATCAAATTGCTTCTGCTGGTTCTCTGACTGGCTATTGGAGTAGCCAAACAGTCTTACGAGCTGAACAGTCTTCAGGCTCTGCATCAGCAGTTGTGCCACCATCTCATACTGTAAGAGAGCTACCAACTAATGATCCTGAGACAGACAAACTGTGGCACTATCAGGATCCTACTGGAAAAATTCAAGGACCATTTCCTATGATGCAGCTGCGCAAATGGAGTATAAGTGGGCATTTCCCCTCTGATCTGAGAGTTTGGAGGATAAGTGAGAAGCAGGATGATGCCATTCTTTTGACTGATGCATTGATTGGAAAGTTCCATGGACAATCCCAGTTGCCACAGGACAAGTTTTTATTGCTTCATGGAATTGCAGCTGCTATGGATGACACTGATAAAAAGTGGGAGCTTTCTCTGGGTCAAAACAGTTTGACTACTTTGGTAGACAATAGTAATGCTAATCCCAGCAGGAAAACGGTGGAAACTGATGGAAGTGTCCGGTGCAAAGGTAACAATCAATTTACGAGTGATGAATGGCCCTCTCTTTCTTCTAGTTGGACTACAGCTATGAGTGTTGCCATGGGTGGTAATAGACAGGCTCAAACGTCAGTACAAGGCTGGGACCTGAAGACAGGTGTTAGCTCTTCTGCTGATCAGGCCCAAGTGTGCAGTTCATTCTTCTCATCATCGTCTTCTGTGAAGCTTCAAGAAACTCCTGCATGTCACGCATCGGAAGGTCATGGAAATGAAAATTGTTCTGGGGTCTGTAATCTAAATGATAATACACACAAGAGCGGTGAGGTTCAAACTAGTACTGGAGAAAGCAATGAGAAGCAAGCTGATAGTGAAGGTCATTCAAGCCAATCTTCTGGACGTAACTGGAGACCTCCACCAAGTGACGATTCTTTGAGCAGATGGGATTCCAATTCCAAGCCCATTGGAAAATCCAAGCAGAATCAGGAAATTAACTACTCTGATTTGCCCAGTCCAACACCAAAACAAAGCCATTCAAATTCAAAGGATCAGGCTGCTGAGGGAAAACTGTCCATTGCATCAAATGCTCTGGTCAAGGAATCAGGTCTCAGTTGGAGTACTACTTCCAGTTTAGTGATTGGTGGAGCACAACTTCCTGAAGTAGCTGGTGAATGGAGCAGTTATTCTTCTGCTCCTACCAAAGCTCCTATTGAAGAATGGGACTCAAATCTTGCAAGTGCATCTTCATTGAAACCAACTGAAGTTGCCAATAATCATGCTGCAACACCGACATCAGAAATTGGTCATTTCACACATTCTTCCCCAGCCAACCTAGCAGTTGATACATCTGGTTGGCAGCCGATTGTTCCAGAGTCCAATGAGTTCTCTTTAGTTGATGAATCTGTTTCAGATCTCTTGGCTGAAGTTGAGGCCATGGAATCTCTTGGTGGCTTGCCTTCCCCTACTTCAAAAATGAGATACGGAGAATTGACACAAGACTCTGATGATGATTGCTTTAGTCCTGTTGAAGGGTTTAGCCCAGCCCTTGATCCAGGAAAGAGTGATGCATTTAGCTCTACTGGAGATATTCAGATGACTGCAAATGATGATCCACTCAGGCTCAGGTTATTTGACATGCCTTCACATAGCAGTGTAACAGATGAACCAATTAAGGTATCTCAAGTGCCCTCTAAGTTGACGGCAACTGATCAACCACATAATGCATCTCATGCGCCTCCTCAGTCCATTGTGATTGGTGAACCAATTTGTGCATCTGGAACACCCTCACCTTTTGGAGATGAACTGCATCAGGCAGCAAACATGCCTTCCCAATCAACTGTAACCGATAAACCTCTTGAGATGTCTCAAAAACCATCAGAGACAAGTTTATGTGATGAACAAGGACAATTGTTGCAGGCTGAAACAATTGATCCTCCGAAGAACTAT
Source organism: Pinacopodium congolense (assembly GCA_028565735.1). Classification (NCBI taxonomy): domain Eukaryota; kingdom Viridiplantae; phylum Streptophyta; class Magnoliopsida; order Malpighiales; family Erythroxylaceae; genus Pinacopodium; species Pinacopodium congolense. The sequence continues at coordinate 6,806,107 of JAOXYD010000136.1, read as the reverse complement.
AGTGGGCAGTCTTCAACTGGCAATGTTCTATTTCTGAAATCAGATGCTGGTACAGAAATACAGCCTCCTCCTCCATCGAATGTTAGCCAAGGGGACAAAGTTTCAGAAATTCATCCTCCCACACCATTTGCTGCCAGTCTGTGGGAAGCAATGCCTGATGTACGAAATTCTGCATCACCAAATGCGGATGCTTGTAGGAGTAACTTCAAAGGAAATGCGAACATAAAAGAAAATGCCAACTTAAGCCAGAGTGGAGTTTCTCTAGGAGATAAGAACATGGATTGGGGAGTTGGTCATGGGGCAGCTCGTCAACAACATGTTAGCGCTAGTGTAACTAATTCTACAGGAAACCCAGGTGGATGGGGAAGCCAACCCCGGTATGGTGGGGATAGATTTGGAGGCACAAGAGAGCATCGCAATTATCAAGGAAGGGATTCAGGTTATGGGAGAGATAGGTCGTCGTGGAACAGGCAGCCATTGGCCAATGGCGGTGGTTCTTTAAGGCCTCCACCCAAAGGGCAGCGAGTATGTAAATTCTATGAGAGTGGGTACTGCAGGAAGGGGGCGTCATGTAGTTATTGGCATCCGTAAAAGTTGCTTGTAATTCTGTAATCAATCATTTGTATGGGGGAAAATTTGCCCTTTGTCAATTATGCAATTTAACTCGTAGAAGCACTGAAAAGTATTATCACACATATTTGTTCTTTCATGCCTCATACATGGCTGCATGTTGCAGTTGGGGGCTCATAAAATTTTCCTTTCAAACTCTGTGCCCCTACCTTCTAGGGTAATTTGAAAGATGAATAGAAGGAGAATCTATACATGTAGCAATCTATATTTATATATTATGCTTGTAGTTTGTATATTGGGACATTTGACATTGACCTATTCCAACCCCATCCCATCAATTTGTAATACCGAAAATGCTCAACATTTTGGGATTTCCTCACTTAGTAGTAGATCTCAGCCATTCAACGTCAAGGACGAGGCTATTGAACTTGAAAATGACCTTAAAGAATTTATCTCTGATTTAAATAGAAACCTAAGCTGTGAATCCAAAAGAAATACATTGTAGATATCAATACAAATTCATCTATATAATTAGTGTTATGTCAGTAATGTCTTTAGTTTTATTTAACCAAACCATTGGCAATTAGAATTTGAACATGAGGAACAAGTGTACTTAGATACTTTCTTCAAAAACAAAAAAAACAAGTGTACTTAGACCTCATTGGAAATAAATGGGGGTAATATTTTTAAATTTTTTACTATTTTCTCAATTTAGTCCTATACTTTTAAAATTTTTTATTAAAATCTTATATTTATACAAATTAATCAAAAGTAGTTTTTATAGGATTTAATTGAAAAAATTGTAAAAATTATAAAAATTTAATTAGAAAAATTATGAAAGGTTTAAAATTACAATTATTAGCGTAAGCATAAAATTTCAATAAAAAATTTTAAAAATAAAAAATTTCATTGAAAAAATAAAAAATTACAAATTACAAATATAATAAATACGAAATAAATGTCAAATTCCATTAATTAAAAACAAAAAGGAATACTTGTCCCCCAAATAGTTTCCTCAACACGGAAAGTGACAAATTTCAATTCTCGAGGTGCGACTGAAAGTGAGGGCAAAAAAATATGATATCACTATGAAATGGTCAACGGTTAACACGTTCAGCCTCAGACCACACGACGTCGTGCAAGGGCCGATACCAATTTTTGGCTCAATACAAACCGTGGCTGGGAGGTTACCGAGATACGTTGGCGCGATGTCCGAGAGCTCGCGAACTCTTTAAAATACCATTTTTAGGGAAAACATTATATTTACTGATCATGACTACCTCGACGTCGTTTATATCTCCGTCGCAGAGGTACGCCGCCGGAGCATTGTTTGCAATAGCTCTTAATCAAGCTCAGATTCATCAGACCCGCCCGCTTGGCTCCTCACCTGAAGATGAGTCCCCGGAGAGAGAACGAACCAGTAGTAGTAGCAGTAGTAGCTCCGACTCGGTCTCCGAGGACCCTGAGCTTTGGGTCCACGAACATTCGGCTCTACTCCGACCCGTATTTAGGTCCGCTTCGTGTCTTTGTCTTTCTGTCCCTTTTCTATTCTATGGCGATCCTGCAATTTTTATAAAAAAAAACTTTATGACTGTCTGGCGAATTCTTGGCTTGGAGATAGTTTATGGCTATAGCTTTTGAGTTTGATGAGAACTTTAGTTGCTATGAGATGAGCTGATACTGGTCTTTTGAAGTTTTTGATCACAATCATTGTTGAATTTCTCTTGAATAGGTTTCTGGAGATTGATCCTACTGCGTGGCCCGGTCTCGAGGAAACAGCTGGTTCTTCACCGGCTAATCATCATATTGGAGCGGTACGCTCTTTTAATTTCTTTTGAAATGTATATTTCGTATACTTGATTTTTTTTTTTTTTTTTTTTTACCAATTGAACTGTTGCTAGTTCATGAGGCTGCTTTCAGAAGACAGAGATGATAATTCTTCTGAAAATTTGGATCAAGAAAAGGCATTGTCGAAAGCTGTTGATGCTATGGAAGAGAGCATGCGAAAAAGCTCTGTTTCTTCCAAGTTAAAGAAGGAGAAGCACCAAGAGTATGAAGAAAAATGCCGTGAAAAGCTGTCCTCTGGGGAGACAGAATCAAATCCTATATTGACAAACCAGTCTTTGGAAATTGCTGCAGAGAAGGAGGGTAACCTCGTTGACATAGATGATACAACCGTTAGATCATGTGTGCCAATTGATGAGAAACCAATGGAAGAGGAAAGAATGCTAAGTCATGAAACAAAAGTGACAGTGCTGTATGAGCTTCTTTCAGCTTGTTTAGCTGATAGGCGTGAGGATAGAAAAAAATGTACTCGCCGTAGGAAAGGCTATGATGCCCGGCATCGAGTGGCTTTGAGATTACTGGCAACTTGGTTTGACATCAAGTCTATGAAAATGGTCTGTGTACTCTTATCAGTAATTTTTCAGAACTTCACTGTTCTTTGTTATTTTTTTAAAGAATATGTTCGTGATCTGACTTGTGCATTTTGAGTAAATAGCATTCTATGGAATATTATGTTCGACTTGGTATTTGGTGCAATTAATCGTTAGGCAGTATGCATAGATGCTGGAGACTTCACTGGGTTGTTGTTTTAATGAGTTTACTTGTAAGAAACAAAAAAAGAAAGATTAAAAAAAAAGAGAATTACAACAGTTGCGACACACTGAGATTTGCTAATAATCTAGTGCTGTAAGAACTTATAGATTGTCAAGCCTAATTTTTCATCTGCTTGTATTCTTTGGCTGAGGAAGCTCTTCCATTGCAGGAAGCCATTGAGACTATGGTTGCTTGCTCTGCAATGGCTGTAGCCAAACAGGAAGAAGCAAAGGAAGAAGAAAGCAGATCATCTGAAAGTAAATGGGCTAAATGGAAACGGGGTGGTATCATTGGTGCAGCTGCAATAACTGGGGGAACTTTAATGGCTATTACTGGTGGTATGAACCCCTTACATTTCCTTATTGCCCCTGCGATTAATTCTATTTGTATTCAACATCAAATCTTTTCTCATTAGTTAAAATTTTGACTGAATCAGTTTTCATTTTACATATTGCAGGATTAGCTGCCCCAGCAATTGCTGCAGGATTTAGTGCTCTAGCTCCAACTTTGGGCACTCTTATCCCTGTGATTGGAGCTACTGGATTTGCAGCTGTTGCAACTGCTGCAGGAACTGTTGCTGGTTCTGTTGCTGTTGCTGCTTCATTTGGAGGTGAGTGATTAACAATATTAAGAATATGCTGTCTTCAGTGATTATATTTAGATATATAAGGACTAGGAGGAGACCTCTCGAGACATTTACTCTGGAATCTAACAGCGTCTTTTGAGCATTCTGCTTGAAAGTCCTGATAATAGTTTAATTCCTGTCACAACCCACATAACTCCGCAAAATACTGTGATACATTCATATCTCTTTGCTTCATATTTTGCAACTTATTACGAAGATAAAAAATTTGAGCTTTATTACCTATTTGAGAATAGGTCAGAGAGGCAGCTTTCCATAT
>JAOXYD010000136.1:6781000-6801937 GCA_028565735.1 Pinacopodium congolense | reverse complement strand
CAACAGCAGACCAAGGAGAGGCAAGGGAGCAAGGACACGGCACCCTGTAATCCCACTTCTGACACCACAGGCGGAGAAACAAGAGGCCGGCGACCCTGGTGGAGAAAAACGACGGCGAAACACTGGCCGGAGGGAGGCGTGTGGAGCTCACGCGCGGCCGATGGCAGAAGATTGTGGCAGCGCGTGGAGATTCTGTTGACGACGGGTTTTGAACGGAGGGGTTGCCGGTCATAACTGCAGAAACCTAGGTGGGTGGTGAGAAGAAACACACACTGCTTTTAGGGCGAGTACAACTCAGCCAGAGTTCTGTCCTATTTGGGACGAACAGTCGTAAAACAAACAGCCCCTACATCAGACAGGGCTCTGATACCATGATGATTAGAGAGAAAATATGATTTTATTTCTACTTATTGTGTACATAGGAACTAGGGTTTATATGCAGAATTGTTAGCTACTATTTAGGAAGTAATCTAACTATTAACTCTATACAATCTCTCAATTATAATAATATCAATCTAATAATGGCTGGTCAACAACACTTCTTGATGATTGAGCAACCAAGTTGTTATTTTGTTTGATGAATAAAAAAAGTTAGGTGTGTTGGCTGACCTTATAAGAAGATATTTGAAATTGCTGGATAATAGCATTCTGGTCATCAGTAACTTCTTGTCCTTCTTTTTTTATACTATCACATATGTGTGGTGAAACATTCCTCTTTGATGTTATATATTCTATATGGTCATCTTTTTTTTCTATTTTCTTGTTACTGTATTTGGTAGTTTAACAGCTTTTGGTCAGCCGCATTATGCCTTAGGTGAGAATCAATTTCTCCCTCAAATTAACGTCTTTCTATTGATTTTTTATTAAATCCAGCTGCTGGAGCTGGGCTTGCAGGGACGAAAATGGCTAGGAGGACTGGAAGTGTTGATGAATTTGAATTTAAAGCTATTGGTGAAAACCATAATCAGGGTGTAAGTTTATGCAGCGCTCTTCACACACTTCTGGCTGTGCTTGTATGTAATATTACTTCTGGAATTATAGAGGTTCATGTGAATTGTGATTGAAATTTTTTGTCAGCGGTTAGCTGTCGAAATTTCAGTTTCAGGATTTGCGTTTGATGAGGAAGATTTTATAAGGCCTTGGGAAGGACTTGTTGACAATTTGGAGAGGTAAAACAACCCATACCACCTTTCACTTAAGTTGTCAAGGGATTTCTCTGTCATAACTCTCATCAGTCTTTTTCTACGATTAAATTGAGTGTGCTACACTTCCTTAGGTTTAGATTTTTGTTTTCAATTTTGCCAAATTTAATTGTTTAGATTTAAATTGTTTTAAATTTTGCAACACTTCCCATTTTATTTTTAGTTGAACAAATAATCACATAACAATATATCTGTACTAAACAAAAGATTCATGCTTGCCAAACGTTGTGTCATTCTGACAATAGAGAATATTTGTTGCCTTCTTTGCCTGTGGATATAAATAACAGGGATGTAAAACATGCATCATTGACAATGTTACTGATTGCATTTCTTTATTTAATTGCTTCTTTCCAAATCAGACAAGATATTCTTCAGATTATATGTGAACTGCAAAATTGGTTAAATTTTCATAAGACTCATAAATTTTTAGGTATGTGGTGCAATGGGAATCCAAGAACATAATTGCAGTGAGCACTGCAATTCAGGATTGGCTTACTTCAAGTAATGGGGTTTGGACCTGATGGCTGTTTTTTCTTGTAATAACTTGGTTTGATGGTTGGATTTCTGTGTGTTTTTAACATTACAAATTTTCTGCAGGAATTGCTTATGAATTGATGCGGCAAGGTGCAATGATGACAGTGCTTAGCACACTTTTGACAGCATTGGCATGGCCAGCCACAATACTTGTTGCTGCTGATTTTATTGACAGTAAATGGACTATTGCTGTTGACAGGTTAGCTTTTTTTTGATGGCTTCGAGCAGAATGATTACATGGGAAGATAGGAGGAGCTGCCCTCCGATTGCATTCAATTAAAAATTTTTAATGCCATGGGCAATTTAAGATATGTTTAGTTGGGTTGTTCGTTGTGGTTGTTGTGTTTGTATATTGATTTTTGTATGTTTTTTTCAATTTCTATGCTGTATTAGTGTGTTATTTTTATAAGTTTCTGTACTGTTTTTTTTTAATTTCTGTGTTTAAAAAAATAGGAAACGAAAATAAAAAATAGAAACTCAACTAAACAAGACCTTAATTTGAAGTTTTCCCATAGAAAGCATTTAGATTTATCCTGCTAAGGCAACTAGCTACTATATTCCGGGAGTTCTCAACTACATCTTGTTACTCCATTTCTTTTTTCAGATCAGACAAAGCAGGGAAGCTATTGGCTGAAGCTTTATTGAAAGGATTGCAAGGGAACAGGTAAATAAGTGATAATATGGTAAATAAAGTTGTCATTCAATTGCGACAATGTTATTCATAGAATGATTTGTGAATTTTGTAGGCCTGTTACACTGGTGGGTTTTTCACTCGGAGCTCGAGTAATTTTCAAGTGCCTCCAGACTTTGGCTGACACTGAACATCATGGTAACTTTGATACTTGTTAAAGTTATTTTTAGGGTGCTGAACTGCCCTAAACCGGTCATTGTACTATGCTTCTGAATTTGGACAGCTGAAATTGTAGAAAGGGTTGTTCTTCTCGGTGCACCCATTCCCATTAAGGATGAGAAGTGGGAAGCTGTAAGAAAGGTATTGATGATCATCCACTGAAAACATTTTCTTTTTACTTTATTTTTCTGTTGTGGTTTTTTTATTTAGTTTATAATTTTAGTTTACGTTTTTTGAAAACAAAAGCAAAAACTTGTTTGCTTGTTAATGTCCATCAAGTTACACTTTTATTATTGATAATATTTAAATAGTAAATAAAACTTAGAGATAAATTAACTTATGAACTAAATCAGTAAATAATTTTATTGTAGTCTCTTTTAAAATATCTATTTATAAATATTAATAAAAATATATTAAATCTTATTAAAATAAATAATTAAATAAATTAAAAATATGTTAAATATATTTATAATTAATGTTTTTTCAATATATATGTTAATTATTAAAATTAATTTTATTATTTAAAATTAAATATTTTATATTAAAAATTATCTCATAAATAACTATTTTAAAATTTCAAAAATTTATATATTTTGAAGATATTTTAAATCTAAAATATAAATACTCATCAAATTTTTAAATATGTTACTTTTGATGAAGAATTTTTACATTTAAAATTAATAAAATATATTAAAAAATTAAATTGTATTAATCATAATTATCGTTGGTAGTTTATATTAATAATTAAATAAAAATATATTTAGTTAATGATAAATGAATTTACGATAAAAAATGGAAACAAAAACCAAAAATAATTTTTTATGGTTTTTATAAATTATGAAAACTAGAAGAAATCAAAATCAAAAGAAAAAATTAAAAACTATAAATTCAATCAAATAAATTTTTTAAAACTAAATTTGAAGATTAAAAAAATTAAAAACTGCATTAGAGCCAAATAGGTCTGTTGTTTCTTCATGACTGCTTGTAGTTTATTGACGTTTCTTCTGGGAGATGCTCAGTTGCTTCTGTTATTTAACAGATGGTGGCTGGAAGATTTATAAATGCCTACTCTACAAGTGACTGGACTCTTGCAGTGGCTTTTCGTGCAAGGTATGCTGATGCCCACAATTCCAATGTAGTATTTATGCTAATCTGGAGTAATTTCAAGTGCATTTCGTATGTGGCATACATTCTGGAATACTGATGGTCTATTCATCATGACAAATCTGCATGCAATTTTTGGGATCCCAATCTGGGTCAATGTCCTGCCAAGTTTTAATTCAGGCAACGGCTTTTCATTCATCAGATCTTTTTTCGTTTTTGTTTCACTCGTCTACCCTCATTCAAATTGCTTGATGTTCCAAAATATGTATGTTAAATTTTAAGCACTTAGAGGGACATAAGTAAATGCTTGAGTTTGGTCCTTGAAAATAAGTTCATTTACGATTTTTGCTAATAATTGGTGCCTGTTACCAGTCTACTTACCCAAGGGCTAGCTGGAATTCAGCCCGTCGATGTTCCGGGAATTGAGAACGTAAGGATTATTTCATCATCAAAATATTCTAGTTGGAAATTTAAGGATTTTGTGATTAGTGGGACCATCCATACAAAAACATTTTTATGCAGGTTGAAGTTACTGATCTTATCGAAGGACACTCTTCCTACCTATGGGCTACGCAGCGGATTTTGGAGGGACTTGAACTGGATGCTTATTATCCTGTTTTCAGGATCATTCCGAGCTCCTAATAGAGTTCACGCAAACACGGTGTAGATTCTCCATGTTGTGAATGAAGACGCATCAAGCACTTCAATTCGGCAACTAGCTCGTCTATTGTGGTGTTCAACCGCTTTTTTTCGGTTCCTTTCTTACTCAAATTGAAAATTGTGCATATGTCAAAAATGAAAACAGTGAAGCATGGCATTTGCTGCACTGTATATTTTCAAAATTTAACGCTTATGTTTGGTTTAATAATAGTGTAACGAATGGCAATAAGATTATCAAAGAGAACAATCCCATTTTTGTTGATGGCTAATACTCTATCCTTCAAATCACTTAAATTTGATCTCGCTCCATCAAGTGGAGGAGGAAAGTTGAAATCGATTACATTTTACATGTATAGAATTGTTAGTCTGGAATGATTTTTAAATTAAAAATTGAATATTACACTGCCACACTAGTTTTTCATTTTTAACTTATAATTTTAAAAAAAGAATTAATCAATAAGTTTTAAAACAAAAGATTTACTTTACTCTTTAATGTTCCAAAAAATATTTAACTTGTTTTGTAATGTTTTTCAATTTTCTCTTAATATTTATAAAATGTTATAATTAATTTTATAATATTTGTAAAATAATATAAATTATAAATTATTTTTAACAATAATTTTATTAATATTTTATTAGTTAATAGTACCGTCCGTATTAGAAGTGCAGGTTGGCTAATGAAATGTTAATGAATGTGGTATTTAAGGATAATTTATATTATTTTATAAATATTAAGAAGTGAAGGGATATTTAAAAAATATTTAAAATAAGTTAAAAAAATTTAAATGAACTTTTTGTCCAAGCAAATGCGTTTGCAAAGGACAGAAAGGGAAAATGAAAAAGTGGGTGAGACGGCCTGCGCTTGTTCTAAAATTGGGAGGCCCGGACAAACGACGTTGGGTGGAAGGGCGAATACTGCCTGGCTGTTGCTTCTGATTCGTTCCCCCTAAGTATTAACTACGCGTTAAGAGACGGATAGAGGAAGAAGGCTACGATGGATAGGAGTAAAGTTACAGAATCAGACAGCGGCGGCGTAGGAGGAGGAGGAGGAGGAGGTGTTGGTGGTGGTATAAAGGGAAAATCATGTAAAGGATATTTGTATTACTCATCAACCCTCAAATCCAACGGCATCAATCCCCGTTGCATCGGCATCCCTCGTTCTCTCCCTCAAGGTCACCTTTCCTTCTTTCTTCCCTATTTCCCCAATTATAACCCCCCCACCCTTAGTCCTTTAATCTTTTTTTTCTTTTTTGTAGTTGTGTGTGATTGATAGATTGAATTGGTAACTGTTGATAATAATTTGTTTTTTTGCCATGTCATGTGGATGTTTTAACACGATAACATACCAGTTCCTAGCTACATTGTGGGACAGTCTGAGGTTGAAGCTTCTCAAGAGGGCCGCACTCTTACGGATTTCTACTATGCTTGCGCTGGCTACTCTGTCTTTGTCAATAATGATAATAAAAACGCTCCAACTGATCAAGAGGAACAAGTCACCAAGACGCAACTCCCTGTTTGCGTTGGCCTTGAGGTGTTTTTTCTCTTTGTTTCTTTCGTTTGCTTTTCCCTTTTCTGTATGTATATATATGATGATGATGATGATGAGTATGTTTATCAGTGGGTCTGGATGCGGACCTAGATATGAAACTCATACTTTCAACAATTGATTTCCATGAAATTTTTCCTTGTTTAAATTTTACAAAGTACAGTTTTTAAACTTTATGGTTAATTATCACTCTTTGCGTACATACACCCTTCAATGTTTTCATTTCTCTAATCTGTTTGCACGAAAGTTAATTCTAACTGAAATGGTGATCCTACTCATTTATCAAGAGACTCCATTCTTTTGAAATTATGGATTACTGTGATTTTCAGTTACTCATTGATAGGCTTCGCTCTCTTGAAATTTGCCCTTACCAATTTATGTGATTCATTCTCTCATGTTTTTCTTACATTTCTTACTTCAAAATATTACACCAAAAGTATTTCTTATAGGGCAAAAAGAGGTTTGAAATGTTGGTTCAAGGTAGTGATTTTCTTTTTTACATTAGAACTTTCGTTTGAAGAAGACAGATGAATTTTGTGCAGCTCTCTCCCCAGTTGCTGCTATTTGATTTCTTCCTTTTTAAAGAATGGTTCCAACATTCAGAAAATTACTATAATTCAAGTTCCTTAAAGAAATCACTTCGAATTTGCAAGGACTAAGAAGAAAAATCTCTTTAGGTAGATTGCTTGAGTTGGATCCGAGCACTTAAAGTAAAATTTTTCTTTTTTACTTTTCTGTATCGGGTTATTATTTTTACTAAATCAATTCCTTGATTTATTTTTTTATGTAAAATAATTCCAAAAATCTTCTTTTTGAGTCAATACTTTGATTGCAGGATTTTATTTTTCTTACATAAAATAATTCCAAATTTTCCTCAAAAACATTCCAGTTATTGTGAATTCCACTTTTATACAGTCCTTGATCATTTTTAAAAAAAAATTCAATACAATAGTTAATAACAATTACGATATTTGTTAACATTAAAATGATTTATCCTCTTAAAAACTTTAAGACTAACAATTTCATGCTTGACTTTGTGTGTGTCTGTATATAGATGGAATAATATTGTGTTTGAACTTCTAACTAAAGGTTATATATATGTGTGTGTGTTTGTGTGTGTGTGTGTGTGGATAGATAGATATATCTGCAGTTAACATTACAATGCTTTATGCATAGCCAAGGAACAAATCTGTCTCATTGTCTGGCTTGCTGTGTATATATTTTCTCTTATGCTTTATCCTACTTTTTCTTATTATTAATTTGGAAGATATATCTTCTGCAGCTTTTAGTTGATAGAAGAGTTGCTACTTCTGATAAGGCTTCTGCTCCAGCTCATGTTCATAGTAGAGAAGGTAAGCAAAATATTTGTAGTTTATGCATAAGGTAAGCAAAATATTTGTAGTTTATGCATTCTTTCATGGAATGTTTACTTGAATGTTGTATGGCTCTTCGAGATTTTTATCAATATGATTTTGGCATGTATGTTATGAACGGCTGCTAGCAGTCATTTCAGCTCCGATGCCTAACGCTTCACGTAAGTGATATGTCATGTATGATCTGTCTAACTCAATACAGTAAGGACTTTGTATCATGTATCTGTTAACAAATCATTTGTTGCAGGGAGAATTTATAAAATGATGCTAGTGCAGAAGTAATGTAGTCACTTGTGAGAACTGACAAAAAATATTTAACCTAGAAAATTAATGTTTCTTGCTCATCATTGGAAGACTCATGCCTGATCTTTTCTCTATGTTGATATTTGGCTTTTAACTGCGTATTTCAACATTATTGATTTCATCAATTATGTATTGTAGCAATCATAATCCATCTAACTTTCAATGCATTCTTTTCTTGAAGATGGTCATGAGCATACATTTCCTCAGCCTCGACCGCATAAATCACCAGCCCATTCCTCAGCGGATGACTTCCTGAGTAGGTAAGTAAATAGTTGTACCAAACAATATGTAGATGTTTATTGCATCAAATGAATATAGTCAATGACTGACTTTCATTAAAAATGCAGGTTTACAAGAAATGCAAACCTTGTTGCATCCGGAGTAGCCAGAAATATGAGAAGAGTGGGGAATTACGTAAAACAGAGTGTGGATGATATATTATATCCCTATCGAAGAAGACCTAAGTGAGGCTGTTGATTCTGCAAGCCTGGAAGAAGAGAAATGGCTAGATCTTCCCAATTCATCAAAACATGCCTATTTTCTTTTAGATATTATGTATTTTAACTTGAAAGAGAATCTTGCACTCCCTCTTCTCCTGTCCACTATCCCCAAAATCGCAGGGGCATATAAATAGAATCTACAGAATGGGGATGCAAATGGTAGATGGTAGAGGTGCATTTTCTGCTGTTATTTCATGACAACGTATGCATTTGAGAGTCAGTGTCGGCTATTTGTATCGTTAGTGGACAGGAGGTGGGGGATTAAGGTTATGCATGATTAGATACTTGAGGCCCTGTCTGTTAGAGACAATAGAGACAATAACATGTTTTGAAATTCAAAGCTTTCAAGTACTCGATGATAATGTATGAGAAGTTGGAATTCTTGAATCCCGTTTTCTGACAATAAAGATAAGATGCCAATGGTATTGGCTAAAGGATGAAATTTGATTTTGTTACTTTACAAGGGAAATGTGAGGGAAGAGCACAATTATAAACACTTAACGATAATGTTTAGATTGAAAAAATATGCATTTTGTTACCATTGGATATAAATGTAACAAACGATGTGTAGAAAGTCAATGACATTGAAATTGTTTCTTCTCCCTTTCTGTCTGTCTCTCTTGCTAGTTTTATGTGGAATCTTCTTCTTCTTTAATCTTCTTATTTTATTTTCATTCTCTTACTTCTTGATTTCTAGTTATGCGATTTTAATTGTAACATTTGGTATTAAAGCAGTTGAATTTAGACAATTGTAACATGGTAGAAGCTATTAGAGGTGTTGAATGGCAAAGGATTGAATAGAGTATAAAAATTTTGCTGGAAGACTAGACATGGGTTGAGATGTTGTTAGAGAATCATAGCGATCGAACTTAGGAACAAATGGTTAACAACACAAAGGAATGAAAAGACTAGGGCCGACGGACATGCAATAGAAATGGATGAGCTAAGGTCCATGTTTGTTCAGTTCCTACAGAAGTTTGGAGGCAACATTACTTTTTTAGCAAAGAACAAGGTTAACGAAGGGGAATCTAGTGGAGAAAATGGGGGTTATACCACACCTATGACCTAATCGAAGAACCATCAAACCCTTGCGACACTTTCGATATTTCTAAAATTGGAAGTGTGGAATTAGATGATGGGAAATGGGGTTTTGATGACAGTGGTGTAACAGTAACTTGTCCTTTTAAAACACACTCGCCTTCAAACGAGACAAAAGATGGTCACATGATGTTCAAAATGGACACCTCGACGCCACGCCTCATTGACTTATGGCTTTTTTTCTATGCATTGTCCTTTAAAAGGGTTTAGCTGTGAAGTTATTTGATGTTTCTTGAGTTTGGACGTTCCTTTAAACCTAGGTGATGTTATTTGGGCATACCTTTCATGCTTTCTTTGCTTTAGATTCTAAAGTTAGGTTTAATATAGGTATATATGTCTGTGGCGTAGGTACCAAGGCATTCCAAATTTCGAAGATGTCCTATGCCAATGATGAGATACTGAAGTGATACTAGGGTTATTCTGAATCCCAGGAATACCCTATGTCAATGACTATGTATCGAAGTAGTACTGAGGTACCAAATGTAATTGAGCGAAAGGGGTACTATATACTAAGATTTATATTTGTGATTTTATTTTCGCACGTTGATGAGATATTGAGGATTAGATGAGTCGATAAACTATTGAATGTAGGCTTATTAGGTTTAACAAGACCCAAATTGAGATAATAGATAGAAATGATAATAAAATTGAGAATAATCATAATAATGTTGATGTTTATTACGTATTTCTAACATGATGTGTTTAATTTATGCACTTCAAGTATAGAAGAAATTTTATTATTTCTCTATTTATTATATATGGAGATATGTGTACGGTCATGTGACCCTTACTGAATAGGCAGTTCATTCCTTACCATACATTTTTTAGGTGATAGAGTGAGTGGTGATAACCCCAGTATTCAAGATTGATATCGTTGAGGTTAGGTAGGGCCAACAACATAGGATGTTATATATAATTGTTTGGTCTTTATTTTTATATCTATACTATTATGTGTTATATTTTGAGTTGTATAGACAAACTTTTGAGACTACTGAATACTGTTTACAACTTTTATAACTGTTGTGTTTCATAACAGTAATTTATGATTTTCTTATGACATTAATGATAAGATGTAAGATTGGGGGTACTATAGTAGGATTCAAGTATCGATGACAGAACTAGAGAATGCTACAAATGTGATTGTGGAAAAGAAGGCGACGTCGTGGGAGATGCGGAAAGAGTTTAATAACATTCTGGCAGAGAAGATTCATGGAGTTGAGTTCGAGGAGCTTGCTATTAGTGGGTTGATGGTGTAACAATAATTGGGTGGTGACACGTGGATTGGGCCACAGCTGGGAGGGGGAATGTCGAGTCCAAGAAGGATTTATAGACCTCATTATAGCAGCAACAGGAGTTTAGGATCGAGGAAGATAACTTAAAGGGTTTGGAGACCCTGTTGAATAAATATTTTGTGAGAGACATACAAAATTCTAAAACTAATGAAGAGAAGCAATTTACAGCTAAAGAGATCCCTTCAATGATCCTCATTAAGATGCATGAAATTGTTGAGGTTTATCTTAGGATAACAGTGAAGAATGATGTTGCTTACAGTCTAGACTAGAAAGTAAGCTCTGTTGGAGTAAGGAATACGTTGATTTTTTATCTTGGTAGGGAGGACTTCGATAACCACATGGTGAACCACTTCATCTAGGAATTCAATTAGAAGAACAAGGAAGATATCACTGGAAACCTCAAAGCCCAGGTTTAGAGTTAGGTTATAAGGTTAGGGCCAAGAGGACTATATCACCTACTGTTTAGACAACCATTAAAGGTTGTTAAAGATATGCTTATCAACATTGCTCATTAGAAATACGAAACTAAAAATTATAAGCATGCATTAGACCATACTAGTGCCATTTACGAGAGAAATCCAAGGTGTATATACAATCTAATTCTCACGGTGATATTTACTATCAGCTTTACAAGTATGACATATGCATCACAAAGAATGAATAATTCTATTAATTAGGAATCGTCCTTGATTATCTTGAAACCTATTCCCTTCCCTCCCCATTACATAACCGAGTTAGCTAGAATCTTCCAAAATTTCGAATAGAAAGAACAAGAGATTTGTCTTGCTTCTTCACAGGATAGAAAAATGAAAGTTAAAAGGAAAGATCTTATGAAAAGCCTTTCAACAGAGAAAGTACAATATGTTCATTAATAATAACAACGTTCCCCCTTAACTTAGTCAGGCTTTAGAGCTGTGCTTTCTTTTTTTGTGTCTTTTTCTTTCTCCCTTTACAATTAGATTCACAAGTATGACATGTGCATCATAAAGAACAAAAAAGCTCTTTCAATTGATCCACAAATTGTTAAGTGCTATAGAAGCCTAGCAAATGCTTGGAAGGAGAAAGGCAATATTGATGCTACAATTCGATACTATCTGATTGCTATAGAGCTTCGTTCTAATTTTGTTAATGCATGGTTAAATGTGGCTAGTGCATATATGAGGAAATGGCACCTAAATAAGGCATCACAGTGTTGTCGACAGGCACTTATGTTGAATCCTCAATTGGTTGACCTAGGGAGTTTGAGGAAAATGCAAGGTTTAATGCAAGAGAATATCTAGAGGCTCTCTAAGTATAGCTTAACATTGCAATTACATGGTTAAATCTTGTTGAACTTTTTATGGAGGCTGATGCTCTTAATAGGGCCCTCCAACTCTATAAAGAGGAGATAAGGCTTAAACCAATGTTCTTTGATGCCTACTTTAACCTCAAAAATGTTGACAAGGCTATGGGAATGTCTCAAGAGGTCATTGTGTGGTACTAGCAATCAAACATTGCTATGGCTTATGGCAGTTTGGCCAATATACACTATGAGCAACGGAACTTGGACAAGGCAATCTTTTATTATAAGAGGGCTATTACTTCTGACTCAAGATTTTTGTAGGCTTACAATAATTTCGATAATACACTGAAAGAGACTGGAAAGGTTGATGAAGAAATTCAGCGCTACTGTCAATGCCTTGCCCTACAACCAAGTCATCCTTAAGTAGTCACTATTAGAAACATATACAAGGAATGGAACATGACAAGTGCTGCTGCTTTTTACTATAAAGCAACACCAGTTCTAACAACATGACTTCCTGCTTCTTTCAATAATCTAATAAGAATCTATACACAGCAAGGCAGCCAAGAAGATGCTATCTCTTGCTACAATGAAGTTCTTCAAATTGAACCTTTGGCAGCTTATATTATTAGCCTTATATGGCACATAAAAGGGGGTAAATTAGGTGTTAAAAAAACCTTCTAAGTTATACAACTTAATCTTTCACCAATTTATTAAATGCGAAAGTTAAATAATAATTCTAATTTAATGAATTGAATAATAATAATAATAATAAATTAAACAGTAAAGGTAAATACATAAAAGTAAAAGAATAAGGAAGAGAGGCACAATCGATTTATATTAGTTCAGAGCAAACCACCTACTTTTATGTCTAGCCTCCAATATTACTGTTGAGATTTTTACACTATTGCAATTAAAATTATAACATTAGAAATACAATTCTTTTTCAATGATCAAGGATAACCTTTCACTCTCTTTTTTAAGGCTAACGAATAACCTATCACTCCATTTTCTAAAGTTAAAGGATAACCTCACAAACACTCTTCTTTTTTAAGGTTCAAGACTAACTCTTATAATAATTCAATCACAATTTTCACTCTTCTCACAAACATACCTTACAAAAGATAGTCACTCTTGATTCATTAAGGTGTTTAGAGAGTCACAATAATATAATAATGAATGCATAACCACCAAAACACATAAACACTCTCAAGAACACTCAAGCACTTGTATATTTTATTCACAATATTTCTCTATCCATAAACCACACAAACAACGCTTACTTATACCCAAAAACTCACAATATTTCCATTGCATAGCGGATACATAACATTATAATTCATTTATTATTTTTATCATTACAAAATTAGTTGTTACCTAACATTCACTGCATTTTCATTTATTTCAGTAAACCTATCTCTATATTCGGCCGACTATCTTTATATTCGGTTGACCTATTTCCCTATTCGATCGACCTATATGTATTCAGTCAACTTATCTCTCCATTTGATCGACCTAACATAGATTGGTTTACCGATAAATACATTCAGTCAATCGATCTCTCTAGGATCGACACATTCCGGCCCATCTCGGCCTAAAACAACCAAACATATGCCAAATCATATCTTAACACATTTACACAATTTTAACACATTCAAATTTATTCATCTTACCAAATTACCTTAACATTTTAATCTAATCAATTTCATTTATCTTATCATATACAATCTCATGCATAGTCAAATCAACTTGAATATATACAACTCTAATTCAATTTATACAACTCAAGACTCAATCATATAAGTCATAACATCATAACCACATATAAGTCCAAATCATTAATCATATCAATTTATTCATCTATTCATCATTTATTCAATTCATTCAACATATATACTTATGAATACCTTACGTGTGTTTAACCAAACATCAAGAGGATTTTCACACACATCAAACACAAACAACACCTCTTTGATTATACATCCTATATGTAAATACTAAATATGAATGCATATACATGATTGAGCCTTTTCAATACTATGGTAAGATTAATAGAAGATTTACAAAGCAAATTACACAAAAATCTATCAAATTATACTCTTGAACTTGATCTTCTATCTTCAATCTTCAAGTTCTTCTCCAATAGTTCTCTTGTCATCAAAATGGTCTTTAACAAACTCTTAAATATACTTTTCAACTCTAAGGTTCCACAACTATGTATTTCAAATTTTCACCATACACTTCAAGACTTATTTTCTTCAAACTTATCTATAACAATCACCATAAATACATTAGTAAAAAAATACTTTGTTATCATCAAAACAAAGGTGGAACCAACCATTGGTTAAAAAATCTCCACCTTTTTTATGACGACAAAACTATGTGATATTAGATACACACAATAATCAAATTATACAAATAAAAACAAACATAAAACAAAATAATTAAATCATCATATGTAAACAAAAGTTTACTTCCCCTTTGTAATATCACATATGCCATTCTCTCACTTTTTGTAATAATCAAAAAGTAAACATCCAATTACGAAAAAAGGCACAATACTTAAATGTCTATATGAAAAATAAATCACATACGAAATATATAATACTCTAATACCAATATATAAAAATGAATCAAAAAGGGTGATTTCATACCAAAAAAAATCATATCTTAACTTTCAAATATACTCCCCCTTAATAACATACACAAAGACAAATTGAAAATACCATGTCATTGATACTTAAAGTTGGTATAAAACCATTGAACGCATGTTAAACTTTCAACAATCATCAAAACAGATACCAATTGTTTTTAGAAAGAGATGATTAGTCAAAACTCATATACTTAAAGCCAAACTTTTTTTGAAAATGTAATTCGTTTATACCAATTGTTAAAACAAAATATATGATACTAAAAGTTAGACTGCAAAATTTGATACCAAATATTGTATTCACTTGAGATGGAAGCCAATTTTCAAAATAAAATACCACTTGTTAATAGCATCATCAATTAACAATTGTTGGAAAACTAATTTGGTAATACCAATTGTAAAAAAAAAAGGCAAACTAATAATTGATACTAATTAACAAGAAAAGTATCACAATTCTAGTTGTTAATAACACTTAAAACAAACATATAATACAAATATCGCTTATCATTACAAAAAGGGATACTTCCCAAAAATAAAAAATTTACCAAAATGTCATAACATCAAATACAAGATGTAACAATTCCAAGATACCAACTAAATTACTTCAAACTCATAATAGAAACTATTTCATCTTATATCACAAAATCATCAAAACTCTAAAGTACGACTAACTTCCCTTAAGGTAATTAAAATCATGCAACAATTGCAAACTTCATAATTTCAACGTCCAAGACTCCTCTTTAATTCATGCAATCTCAATTTTGTACAAAATAAAACTTTTATACTTCTTTGTAGAATACCATGCATGAATTAAAAATCAATTTTAGAAGATTTGAAAATCAATGAAGTGTCATACTTTCCCTAAATGTATGCATAATGCTTCAATATCACAACTTTCCAATATTGATGACATAAGCAACCAAATGTCATAAGATTTCAAAAACCCATTTAAAAAACTTAAATGCCATTAATTTCATCATTTCTTGTAAAAGTTCATGCATTTTAACTCTTTACGCTATCAAACATTCTATGCTTGAAAATTATGCATTTGCAAAAACTTTAATAACATGCTCAAAATATCACTATGAGATTTTTAAATTCAAATGTTATGACATGAATTATTGAAAATATACTCTATGAGATCTTTAACATTAAAATGCATGATGTCCAATTTCAAAAAAATTTACACGTTACTAAGCTTTTAGAAATTTTTAATAAATCAATGCATGGAGGCAATTTAAACTTTAGAAAATTCATTTGGTAAATAAAGGAATCCTTTATCTTTTATAAAACTTTAATGCTCCCTCTCAATGAAAGCAATTTCTTAAAATAAATGCAAGTTTAGGTTTTAAAAACATAAGAGGGATCAAAAGGTCATGATTTATTAAAAATATGCTAAACATCAAAATAAACATTTGTCAAGTCATAAGTTTCATTTTACCTAACCATGCAAAAACTAATCATAAAAGAATGTCATTCAAAAAGGTTTTCAACCAATTAACACATACTTGATGAAATCAAGAAGTTTTTTTTATAAATTATATTCAAGCATTCCTAATCGTGATTTCTAATGCAAACCATGTCCAGACTTGAAATATTAAATTCAAAGGCATCAATCATCATTACGGAGAATAATATACAAAAAATTATTCATAAAACAATCTAAGCAAACATCAAATTGAGAGGCGTGAGAAACAAACACGAAGAGTAAAAGAAATACGCGACAAGTAACGAAAAGTAATAACGTGAATTACCGTAATATCAGTGGACCAAACTGGCTCTATCTGTCAATCGACATTAGATCGACCGATATGTATCGTTCGATCGACCGAATGCACACGTAGTTAAACACGTACAGTGTAAAGAAATTCACAAAGAAAACCAAAATTTTTTTATTTTTACATAGAAAATTATTTAATTACTAATAAAACCAGCAAGCAATAAAAATATCAGGTAACACATGATTAAGAAAATTCATCAGTATTAGTATAAGTTCAAGGCATATCTCTTTTTTACGTTTATCACTAACTTTACTACTTCAATTCTTTTACTTCCTTGGTTCAACATTATTGACGATTTTTATTTTTCTTTTATGTTCTTGGAGATACCTTTTAAAACCTATAAGACAAATTTAATGAATCTTTGATACCTATATCATCTTGGGTTCTCGATGATTACTTTCATACTTATCACAACTATTAAATAAAACATTTAAATGGTCATTGGAAAATTGTTAAACATACCCAAAGTGACCATAATAATGACACGTCAAAAGTGTATGTGATCTATATGCATTTTCATGAACATACTTTGGTTTAGATCCATTGATACTTCAAAATGTATCATATGAATGAAAATGAAATCTCATATTATGCCTATTTGCATTTCTAGGATTACGAATTCTTATTTGATGAAATCACTTTCTAGAATATGCATGAGACACATTTAATGGCATATGATGAGTATGCTCAACATTTTTAGAGGCATATGAAGTAGAAGGCCTATATGCATAATTTTGATGATTTACATTAACAAAGAAATTACATATATTTTTAGGCACATGCACATTCTTTTCATATGACGGTCTTGATGCCTACAAAAATGAGTAATAATTCTTTCTACGGTGAGAGTTAGATGATGATGGTATAAAAATATTTTTAATAGATAACCTAGTTCTTCTTCCTCTAAGTTCTTTCCTTGATCAAATTAAGTCATACTAGAAGAGAGTTCATGATCATTCATATGCTCTAAACCATGTTTATCGTTTACAAGCTTTTGGTCATTTAACATGTTTTATAATTTTTAATTCCCTTTCATAACTTTACCAAGAGAGTCCTTAAGGGAATCTATTTATAATCTAAGAGATGTATTTTCTTTTACCAAATCATGGTGGTCAATTTCACATTTTAATTCCGATTATTTCTTTAAAGAGATATTTTCTTCTACCAATTTTTTCATTTCACATTCAATTCCATTCTTTGATTCTACTTCTTTTCTAAACACTTCAATCTCTAATCTACCTTCATTAAGTAATTTTGAAGTTTCATTATACTTATCATACCACTTATTTTACTTCTTTGCTAAGGATTTTATATATTTTAATAATTCTTCATAAGTGTATTCTTCATCACATGTATTATCATTATCATGGGTTTAGAACAAGATGATGTATCATTATCACAAAGAGTTATGAAAATACATACCTCGTTATCCATAAAACATAAGAAGGCTATTTCTTTGTTTTTGCTTTCTTCTTCATAATCTTGGTACATTTCTTCATAATCTTGAGCAATTTCACATTTTGATGTAATTTTGTCAAATACTTATACACTTATAGCAAATAATAAAATACCCATAACTTTATAATTAAATGAAATAAACTTATACTCAACATCATCTAATTTTAATGATTCTTTAAATATTAAACTTTCTATGGGTTTTATAGGTATATAAGGACCATTTCTACGATTTTTCAATAAGTTTCTCTTAGATTTAAAAAATAAAATTTCATTCTAATTTTTCAATCTCTAAAATTATCTCTATTAAACAAAGGTGGTACTTCTAAATTAAATGTCATAATCTTTACTCACTAATTCATTATAATTAAAGCAATGTGAGATTTAAACTCCGATACCAATTGTTAGCCTTATATGGCACCTAAAAGAGTGGTTAATTATGTGATAAAAAAATCTTCTAAGTTATACAATTTTATTTTTTACCAATTTATTTAAATGAAAAATATGAACAATAATTCTAATTTATCGAATTGAATAATAATAATAAATTAAACAATAAAAGTAAATACACAAAAGTAAAAGAGTAAGGAAGAGAGACACAACTGATTTATACTAGTTCAGAGTGATCTATTTGTCCCTAAATCTAGTCTCCAATGCCACCGTTGAGATTTTTACATTGTTACAATAAAAATTATAATGTTAGAAATAAAATACTTTTTAAGGCTTAAGGATAATCTTTCATTCTCCCTTTCAAGATTAAGAAATAACCTATCACTCCCTTTTTTAAAGCTAAAGGATAACCTTGCAAACACTCTTCTTTTCAAAGCTTAACATTACCCTTTATAATAATTTACTCATAATTTTCACCCTTTTCACAAGCACACACTTACAAAAGATAGTCATTCTTGACTCACTAAGATTCTTAAGAGTTCACAATAATATAAAAATGAATGCACAACATCACCAAAATATATAAACTCTCTTAAGAACGCTTAAACACTTATATAGTTCATTCATAATATTTCTCTATCTATAAACCACACAAACAACACCTATTTATACAAAAAAACAACTCACAATATTTATGTTACCTAACGAATACATAGCGTTATAATTCATTTATTATTTTTATTATTGCAAAACTAACCGTTACCTAACGTTCAATGCATTTTCACTAAGTTCGGTTAACTTATCTCTCCATTAAGTCGACCTATCTCCATATTCAGTTGAACTATCTTCATATTCGATCAAACTATGTATATTCGGTCGACCTATCTCCCCATTTGGACAGTCTAACATAGATCAATCGACCAATACATACATTTAGTAGACAGATTCCTTTGCGATCGACGCTGTCCAGCCCATCTCAGCCTAAAACAACTAAATATAACCCAAATTATATCTTAACATATTTACATAATTTTAATACGTTCAAATTTATTCATCTTACCAAATAGTCTTAACATTTTAATCTAATCAATTTTATCTATCTTATTATATACGATCTCATGCATAACCAAATCAACTTGAATCTACACAACTGCAATTCAATTTGTACAACCCAAAACTTAATCATACAAGTCATAACATCATAACCACTTTACCAAACCATTAATCATACCAATTTATTCATTCATTCATCATTTATTCAATTTATTCAACATATATACCCATGCAATATCTTACATGTATTTAACCAAATATCAAGAGGATTTTAACACACATTTAACACAAACAACACTTCTTTGATTATGCTTATTATATGTAAATATTAAATATGAATGCATATGCATGATTGAGCCTTTTAAATACTGTGGTAAGATTAAAAGAAGAGTTACAAAGTAACTTATAGAAAACCCTATCAAATTCTACTCTTGAACTTGATTTTCTATCTTCAATCTTCAAGTTCATCTCTAATGCTTCTTTTGTCATCAAGATGATCTTCAATAAACTCTCAAATATGTTCTTCAACTCTAAGGCTCCATAACCATGCATTTCAAGTCTTTACCATACACTTTAAGACGTATTTTCTTCAGACGTATTTATAATAAACTCTATAAATACATTAAGAGAAAATACTTTGTCATCATCAAAACAAAGGTAAAGCCAACTCTTGGTTCAATACATGTCCTTATCAGTCAAGGGAACACAATAAGGAGGTTGGAAGAGTTAGTAAAGCCATGGCAAGGTTAGCACTTAATGGTCCACAACTTCATACGCAACAATATGATGCAAAAATGAATGAAGTCTTTTCCACTAAGGGGCAGGATTTCTTCACATCAAGTGAAGAGATTTATGATAACCTTGATGCAATGGGATTGTAAGAGAACCTTCAGAGAGGCATTTATGCTTATAGTTTTGATAAGCCTTTTGCAATTCAGTAAGGGAAATTGTTCCTTTTTGGAAAGTTCTTGATTTAATTTAACAGGTGCAATCCAAAACTGGGAAAACAACAAATCTCTGCTCAAGGATACTTCAACAACCTGGTTATAATCTGGAGGTCCAATTTTAGGCAGGGTTTTGGCTCCTATAAGGGAGGTTATACAGTACATAGAGAAGGTCATGCAAACCCTTGGTGAGTACCTTGGTGTGGAAGTTCATGTTTATGTAAGTAAGACACGTGTACGTGAGAACTAACGTATTCTTCAAGTTGGTGTCCATGTGGTTGTTCGTACTCTTGATTGTATATTTAAAATGATAAGAAGGCAATCTCTTCATCCAGATTATATTAAGGTGTTTGCATTGGATGCAGCCGATGAGATGGTTTCAATGATTTTAAAGATTCGATATATCGTATTTCTCAATTGCTTCCAACAAAAGTTCAAATTGGGGTGTTCTCTTTTACTAGGATTCTTGAAACTCGTGAAACCACAAGGAAGTTCATGAAAAAGCTAATAAAGATCTTGGTTAAGAGTGATAAACTTGCACTTGAAGGTATCAAATAATTTTATGTCAATTTGGAAAAAGAAGATTGGAAATTGGAAACACTGTGATCTTTATGAACTAGCCATCTATGCTATCTGGACTGGTGAAGGTGACAAGAATGTGCGAGAATTGCTGATTGCAGTTGTCATGCCTCTGTCTTTTAGTTTGGAAGGCTGCAAGAGGTGTTATGCATGTTTTGATTCCAAGGAACACTGATATTCCCACAACATAGGAACATTTATCCTCTACCTTCTCAGATAATGAGCTAAGGGTATATTTAGTTGAATTGTAGATTGTGATTTTGTATTGTGATTATTGTATTTTTGTATTGATAATTGTATTTTTTTAATCCCCGTTGTCTCTCGAACAGGGTGCCGTTGTC
>JAOXYD010000136.1:6754256-6765182 GCA_028565735.1 Pinacopodium congolense | reverse complement strand
AGATATAACCTTGTTGAAGAGCAATGATTTGTTAAAGCAATCTATTAGACAAGGTTCCTATATTAGAGGCAATCATTGCACCCTTAACTCTGATGGATGAGAGTGTGGTTGCTTTTATAGAATGTGTTGAAGCCTTAGTGAACAAAGCTTTAAGAAATAAAGAGAGCTCTCCTTAGTGACAACTAAAGGCGTAATAGAAGATGAGTTATGATCTCCTAATACTTAAACATGCTTTGACTAGGCACATGATGGGAGTTCATTCGGAAAGCACTTTGATAAAAATGCGAGAGCCATAAGTTTTTTACGGTAAGTAAGGTGCTAATGTATAATCTCACTATAAGGGAAAAAAAACATATATTGAATTATTTTCAATTGAACATATTATCAATGTAAAATTAATGAATAAAATAATAAAAATATTTAGAATAGTTAACAATTAATAAAAATAATTATTTGATTAATCCAAAATATATATTAATTGAATTTAATTTGATCTTCTTGTGAAAGAAAAAAATAAAATTTTTAGAATTTTCTATTTCATATATATTATAAAAGGATTGAATCATGAGATATTAAAACTATTAAATAAATTCTTATGGTTGGTCAAAGTATCAAAACTATCAAATAAAATTTTAAATTTTTTTTAAGAACTTATAGTGAGACCATACATTGAGTTTTTTTTTTCCAACGGAATAGTTTTCAATCTTTTGAAGGAATAATTTCTTTTTTATATTTATATCTATTATTTATTATAAATTAATAACATATCATTAAATGTAAATTTATTTATAGAAGATATTTTTTGGCTAATATATATTTAATTTAAAAAATTTATTCATGAATTGTTTCTTTTAATAAAAAAGACTTGTCTAGTTTAAATATTAGATATCCTTTGAAAGAGAGTCCAATATATAATTAAATATTTGTTAAGTAAACTTAAAAATTATTATATAATATTTTCTAATAAAATATTAGTTTATTAATCACTTGTTATTTTTTAAAGGAAAAAAACTTATTTTGACTTGACTTGAATGAATTTTAACAAGTTTCTCACTAAATTGAAAATTTTTAAAAATTAGATACTGAAGTATAAAATTTTAAAAACTAATCATTAAATTGAAAATTTTTAAAGGTTGATCACTAATAAGGTTGTATATGTTGATATCTATATGTGAACTTTTTGCCTCGTGGATATCTATATGTCAAGTTCCATTAGTTAGATCAGTTAAAAATTAATGAAATTTACCTTTTTATTTGAATTGAACGGGTTTTAAAAGGTTGGTTACTAAGTTAAAAACTTTTAAACATTAGACATTGAAGTGATAAAAATCCTAAAAGGCTTGTCACTAACACATTAATTATCCTATGTCAATAATAATGAGCATAAATTGATACATAAAAATGAGGCATTGAAGAAAGAGATTAATGCTCTTAAGGAGTCATTATTAAAATTCACTCAAGGGAGTAAGGAATTAGAAAACATGTTAGGATCTCTGAAGGAACCAAACAATAGGTATGATTTAGGATTTATTCATTGAAATATGCCATCAAATGGTAAAATAACTTTTATAAACAAAAAGAATTTGAATGATAAGTAAATAGCTAGACAATCATATGATCATGTTACATTATCTTCTAGGTCACGATCTCAAAGAAAAACATAATTTTATGTATGGGTTTAAATCAAGTCCTAGAAGGAAAATTCATTAAGGTAGGGATAGGCATAACATTTATACTAACATACAATTACAGTCACATTCATTTAGGTCTCATTTTAGAAAAAAAAAAAAAGCCATGATTTATTTTCATACCTCATATATACATGAATGCAATCATAAGAGAACACTTCACACAAATTTAAGGTCCTATTTTTATACTCTAAGAACATATAATGATAGAAGACTTAGGCATGCATATAGATACAAGAACATAAAGACTCATTTTTATTCAATTAATATAAATAGAATTTTTATTTTTATGGAGATTTTGGACATATAAAATTTTTTTTGTTGTACTAAATAAAGATGGTTGAACCAATCTTCTAGAATATGGATAAAAAAAAAGGTTTGAGAGCTAACACTTAAGAACCCAAATTTGTATAGGTACTTAGAATATTTTTCGGATTTCAATTAAGGAAGTAGCATAGTATCTAAATTCAAAAGGAAATTCATAAAAATCCTCACATGAACTAATCAAGTTAGTATATTATTGAACAAAGTGAGGGGAAGAAAATGATGTAACTATTCATATTAATAGTTATTAAGAATGTTGGCTTGGTATAGACATTCCAGAGGAGAAAGATTTTTCTGTATATATCTAAAAGAAATAAATAGAATGATTTTTTATATTGATATCATCTTTGAAATTAATATGTGGTTTGAAAAAATGTTTTTCATATGTTTTTTTCCTATATGATATTTTTTTTGACAAAAAAGAGGGGAGAGAGAGTAGTCATATTAGATACAATTGTAAAGGGAAGAAATTTAGTGACACTTTGATTTTTTATACATGTGATATTTTTGTATGTGATGATTCATATATGTGTAATGTGTTGCTTTGTTATGCTTTTTGGTGATGTATAAATTTATGAGGAGTAGACATCATGTATTTTAGAAGAGAATTGGAAGTGATATTATATGAATTTGGATAAAAGGGATAGTCATTTAAATTACGATTGTATGATGTATAGAATTAAGAAGAGGTAGTTCTTTATATTAACATGTATATGTTTTGTCTTATATATTATTTTGATTATTTAATATCACATATTTTATTATTCATTAAAAAGAGGGAGATTATTGAATTAAGAAAAATTCTATGTTTTGATGATTAAAAAAACACAATTATTATTAATTATTTGGTTTATGTTGAAGCTTTTAAAAGATAGTTAGTACGAAAGATGTATCTAAATTAAAATTAGAATCTAATAGCTATTGATATAAAAAGAAAATGAGGATGACATGTTAAGAGCAAGTGAATTAGTATATAGGTTGATTTTTGTACGTATGCATTTGTGTAAGTCTTATTTGAGTACTTCAATAGTTTAGAGGCTCATTAATTCATTTTTATTACATACAATTTTCCATAAAATAAGATGTATTTAGTTTTGATTTCAAGGAAAAATTCTTCATCTTTAAAACTACTTTGAGGAGAATTTACAACTTGTTTGAGTTTTTTTTTCTATAAAAAGAATTGTTTTGATTGGTTTGAAAAGGTTTTTCAAAATATGAATTTTTTTTGAAAAATATTGAAATTTTAATTTATTAGATTTTTGGTCGACTAGTCTACATGAGATTAGGATATTAGTTAACCAATGTCTATTTTTTAAAGAGATTAGTCAACCAGTGTATGTGAATGATTGACCTGTATAGATGAGTATGAGAATGATTGACTTGTATAGATGAAACACTGTTATATGACTGGTTGTTAAACTGGTCGATTAGTATAAGATGTTGATTGACAATCATGTTAGATTAATTGAACAATGCATTTAACTAATCATCTAATATTTTTGACAATTGTCCAATGGCTATTTTTTAACAAGTGGATTTTGTGAAGTTATTATGTCTAACAATAATAAACTGCTAGTTGGAGTTTCTAAGCCTATAGTTATATGTACTAAAGTATATTTGATGCAATAAAGTGAAGTCTTATGAATTAAGCAGAGGGTTAAAGCATTGGAGAGAAGTTTTGGGAATTCAAGTTGAATTTTTACGAATTCTGAGTTTATTTTTTGAGAAGTTTGGGTTATTAGTGTATTCATACTATGTTAGTTGAGTCCTAGATCATTGAGGCGTTCACCTGAGATATCTTGATTTGTATTTTATCAATTAAGGGCTTTGGGTTGAGAATGATATTAAAGGTTCCTTTTCACCTCTTAAAGAAGATTATTTAGAGTTGTTCTTCACCTATTGAAAAAGATTGTAAGGATTTCTCTTCACTCATTAAAGAAGATTGTTAAAGGTTCCTTTTTACTTTAAGAAAGATTGATTATTAGTGAGATTTTTAAGTGTAACTTGTAGAGTGGATGAAAGCAAAGAGTTTTCATCAAACTACTATAAAATTAGTTTATTAGTCCTAATCCCTTCACTTTTTTTATTTACTTGTCATTATGATTGTTTTAAAATTATTCAAATTTGAGTCACATTAATATAAATTGGCACCATTATCATCATCATAGTTGAATTGTAGTTAGAAGCATCATAAGTTTAAAAAATCAGTTTTAGATTTAATAATTTTATTTAACATCTAGTTCACCCATCCCTCCTCTTAGGTTCCATATAGAATCAACAGTATGGAGAAAGATAAAAAGAAGCTAAGAAAACTTTTTGAAGTAAGTTGAAGAAGCAATCAAAGCAGGAGATTGCTTGCTTCATTTGTGAGGGGTTATACTTAAACTTGTGAATGCTTGAAATAGAAGGTAGGTAAGAAACACAATAATTCCATGGTCACGAAAGATTAAGGAAACAAAGAGGGATCTACAGAAGAAACACATCTCAACTTGTCTTTACAGGGGAAAGTAAGCCATGAGAAGGAGATTCCAAGCAAAAGCAAGCTGATTAGACTGGGAACATGGTATACGAGATATGTGCTTATGCATATGAAAACTGGTTCTTATCTTCAATAGTTGGTTAAGATGCATTCAAGGAAACTGCTTATGGATAAGTGCCCATAAATTATTTGGAAGAGGATGTTGAATTCTTTTGGTGGGGTGATTTGTTAGATCCTTAAACCTAAATTACAAAATCTTGCAAGTGTAAGTGAGCCTTAGCCAATGTTTAACATGTAGGTCAATATGAAGAGGGCATTTTCTATGAGGGAATAAGACATGAACTTGCAAGTAGATGAGTAAAGAGGAAAATATTCATGAAATCTTGAAAGTAAATGAGAGTTGGTAGGTATTAGAGCATATTAGTGAAAATCTTCAATGAGAGTGTGAGATTCGAATGTAAGACCAATGGATGATTGGTGCAACTAAGTCAGGGAAGATTCAGGGGTGCACAAATGCATTTTTCTTTAGTGATGAAGTTGAAGGTATGCATTGGACTGTGATTAATAGAATTGTCCATAGACGTGCATTGATTAGATCAATTTGCAAATAGAGTTAAAACTTGTAAAGGAACTTCTTTAATCATCTGAGTGAAAAGATAACTTTCAGAGAGTTGAAAAATTTTAGGAAAAAGTTCTTATAAAGGCTTCCAACATATAGTTCCTTTATTGTAAAGTGTTTTGATTAGAAAGCATCTCTGAGTTCTTTTATTAATATTTTGTGAGGGTTAATAAAAAATTGTCATTGCTACATTTCTCTTATTCTTTCTTATCTCTTCTTTTGTGTAAATACTTGTGGGTGTTATGTATGAATAAAACACCTTAAACATGAATGTCTGTGAGATATTTAAAATTATGAGAAGTTGTTAGTAAATGATCATGGGAGAAGGTTGAATCAAGCTTAAACGAATATGAACTTAATTGTCGTACTAGGACTTTGGTAAAAATTATTCAATTATGTTACATTAGAAAAAGTTCTTTTTGATGACTACCGTCTCCAATAATAGGATTTATTAGTTAGAATAGAGAAAGACAAATTTGAAACTAAGTTCTACTTTTGTTTCTTTTGTTTTGTTTTTTTTATAATCATTGAGGCTATGAAATTTAATAGTTTATTGGATAACGCCCTTCTAATTTGAGATAATAGGATCTTGAATATATCAAAACATTTACACAGTTTATTTTGCACCAATTAATGTATTTCTTGATATCACTCTCTCTATATATATAAATTCATAAAAAATTCAAGTCACATAACATATTTAACATTTTAAATATTTGGAAGAGTTCTCTTAACAATTTCAGTCCAAGATCTCAAATACTTGAAAGATATGTTTTCTCTTAGTATTTGGAACAGATCTCAAATACTTGAAAGTTATGTTTTCTCTTAGTACTTGGAACAATCTTTTGAAAACAATTCACGTGTATATATATTGATAAAATTTCAATTTATCTGGTCAGTTATAATTTACAAAAGAAATTGCTAGATAATGTGTAAAATATAAAAAAGCCAAAAAAAGACTTTCTATATGTCAGCTTGTTAGGGTATTAGATAGACTAATTAATGGGGTTAATAAAAATCTTGCACAAGTATCTTGGTGCTGGGGTATCGCCAATGCTTTCGTTAATGCTGCTCCCAATTGGCGAAGGCACAACCGCACAAGTCACGCCCCCTAAACCCTACATCTGTATTTATATATTCTGACTTGTTTTTAATAATTCTTGTTTCATGTTTTGTCACCTATAATGTCTCTCATCTCATCTGTTTCTCACCAAACCAAATCTTTCAGATTTGTTTGTTTAAGTTTGTTCGCACTTCAGAAATTCCATACCATTGCCAAGTAGTATCCAACTCCCAAATCTTGTTGACCCGTCTTTTTTCTTTTTCACATTTATCATGGGGAGGATCCAATCCCACCAACCATTTTATGTTAGTACAACGGAAGAAGAATTGTTTGGACTGTGCCAGTCATGGGAAAGATAAGATTTGTTAATTATGAAAGTTCAACAACGAAAAAAGATTAAATACTTAAAGGGGAATAGGGAAATATCAATTTTTTAAAAAGAGCATATCCCACCATTATCTTCTCTTAGGAGATTAATAAACATTATTTGACGAACATGGTCAGTCCTAACAACTTGAACATGAGGGAGAATTCATTGACAAAATTTCTTTTTTTTTTTTTTTTTTGCTATCAACTTTTTTGCCACCTCTCATTTTTTTCAGGGCATAAATGTCTTCCCCAATAAATCACTGGCCAAGCGTAGTAGGGATACGGTGAATTTAGGGATAACCAACATGGAAATGGACCAAATGTAGAAATGAAAAAGATTTTTTCTTTCTTCCATTCTTTGATCAACGAAGTTTCTTTTACAGAGTTATTTGAACAGTGTCTGAGAAAGTAAAAAAGAAAAAGCCAAAAAAAAAAAAAGGAAGGAAAGAAAAATGAATGGAGGCAGGGGCTACTAGAGAAGGGAGAAAAAAAAAAGTCTTATGAACAGAGAAAAGAGAATTCCAAATTCTCCTATATTTTCTCATAATATTTATTTCCTTTAACTTTCCCCTCACGTTGTATTCATATACTAAAATCTTAAGAACCAAAAGACCAAAAAAGGAAAGAAAAAAAAAAAGAAAAACCAAGTCCATGCAAATTCACCTGTCACAGGTCCCCCACCACCACCACCATCTAAACGTAGCCACCTCAAAGTTGACACACAAGACGCTTGGTGGGAATAGCGAAGAGTCGGGTCGCTCTCGGAGCAGTGAGTCCGAAAATATCGCTCATATCGAGTTCACTGGGTTTTATGCCGTCCGGTAACTCCCAAGTGAAGCAGTGAAGAAGATGGGCCACAGCCAAATCAAGAGCATACAGACCTAGTTGCATTCCAGGGCATGACCGGCGACCCGACCCGAATGGGATGAATTCAAAGTTGCTTCCTTTAAAGTCCGGCATATTCTCCTTCAAGAACCTAGCCGGCCGGAAGGTTTCAGGCTCTTCCCACGAGTTCCCGTGTCTTCCTATAGCCCACGCGTTGATCATGACCCTGGACCTTTTGGGAATATAGTATCCGGCCACCTCTGCGTCCTCAGCGGTCTCATGCAAGAGAAGAGGGATTGGTGGGTGGAGTCTGAGAGTTTCTTTGAGTGTACACTTGAGGAAAGTTAGTTTTTCAAAGTCACTCTCCTCCACGCGCCGCTCTAGTCCAACCACGTCTCCTAGTTCCTGTTGGACTCTTTTCATGTCCTCTGGGCTCTTCATTAGCTCCGCCAGGGCCCACTCTATCGCTGATGCCACCGTCTCTGTCCCACCGAACATAACGTCCTGGGTTTACCATAAGATTTTGTTTCAGTACCAAACGTTGTTTTATTTAAATGGTTGAAGAACTCTAATGTTGTGTCTTTTGCTTGCTTGAATCGACACGTAAATGAATGGAAACGAGCTAGTTATAGTTAAAAGAATACACAAAAGCCGTCGAGATACTTGGTTGATTACCATGATGATGGCTTTAATGTTGTGTCTGGTGAGTTTGATTGAGTTTTGAAGATCGTCGGACTCGTTCACTTTAGCCTCGTCACTGTAAAAGGCGAGGAGGTCGTCGACCATATCGGTGTTATCGTCGTCGGGGACGTCGTTCTCTGCTCTCTTCTGCATGTGTTCGTCGATGATCAGGTCGATGAATTTGTCGAGTGCTATACGAGCCTCGGCGAGTCTGGTTTCGAGTCCTTGTGGATCAAGCCAACTAAGCCAAGGAATGAAATCAGCAATGTTGAATGCTCCAAATAGCTTCGAGAACTCTTGTAAGATTCTGATGAACTCGGCTTGTCCTTGGTTCGTGGAACCAAAAGCTGCCCTGTAAGTGATATTCATGGTTAGAGTAAAAATAAGTTCTCCGAGGTTCACCGGCTTGCCGGTGTTTTCTGCGACGGTTCTAACCATGGAATCAACCTCGTCTCTCACTGACTCCCACGACTCAGCTCTTTTCCGGCTAAAGAGCTTCATGACACACAGCTTGCGCATCTGTCTCCAAAAGGGTCCATAGTGAGCAAAAGCCATGTCTGCGCGATCGTAGGTTAGATAGCTTATGGCTATGGTGGCTGGTCTGTTAGAGAAAATGTTATCTTGAACCTGAAGGACTTGGCGGGCCATTTCCGGTGAAGAAACAGCCATCATATGCAAGTTTCCCATCTTAAGATGAAGTAAACCACCGTACTCTTTAGCTAGTTTAGCCAAACCACGGTGTGTTAATTGGTCCATCATGAGCATGTTACCTATAATTGGCAACCCTTTTGGGCCTGGTGGATATGGCAATCGACGGCGAAGACGAGAGACAACGCCGAACAGGAAAAGTAAAGGAACAGTGACGACAAGAGCCAAGGAAAAAGGTTGCAGAGTTTGAAGAAGAGTATCCATCTTGCGTTGGGTTTGTGACACGCTTGCAACTTTCAAGTGTTGCTAGTTTGAGTCAAGACATCACGGGTCTTTATATAGGATTTCTTTGGGCAGGATTAGGAACCGTCAAGTTGGACCCTATTTTTTCCTACTTGCTAAAGCTATTAATTTTTCTTTTGAAAATTTCTTCTACAAATGCATATTATTATTATTATCAATAAACATTTTGATGTATGCTTGAACAAGTAAACATATGGGGCATAGGGGACCATTGAATTTAAGGCAACACTATTTACACCTTTTCCCTACGTGTTATCTATTTATTTTATTTCCTTTTTGTGACTGATAAGTCGGCTTACATACCTTTCCTAAGATAATTTTGCTGAAATATCGAATGAATTGATGTGATGAGCTCAAATAAAAACTATTGCACATTTATCTTGGGTACAGTTTATATGGTAAAATGTCTAAAAGTAAATGTTGTTGTCGTGTTTAAGTCTTTAGGATATTAAAATTCATGATTTACTAAATACCATTTAATCTACAAAAGATTAATTTTACCTTATTAAAGATATAAGAGATAATGACCGGAAGAACTTTGTTTGGTGCTCATGGAAGTAAGAGTTTTCTTTGATATATATAGTTGAATTTTAGGTGCGTGGAGTAACATATTAGTTAATGTTAATGTTTTCAACTTTATGATGCACTAAAAAAATATAAATTTGCTAAGGCTATTTTAGAACACTTGCATAATTTCTCAAAGAGTTTATCATGGACTCACTCGTTTATGATGCCAATATCCTAATTGAAATAATCGAATCAGTTTGAAATGAAATTTACGATATTAGGTACGACCTCGTCGAAGAAATTCGATCTAAGTTTAGTCATGTTCGACCTACGTGATACTGTTTGAACAAGTATTACATAGAAATAGAAAGTAAAAACGGTGTCCTTTTCAGCCAATTCCACAAGGATTAACAGTGCTACCATCCTTGGGTCCGATTCCGATACCCAATAATATAACGTTTTAACTCACAATTATGAACAATTGGGCCGAGAAATTAATTTAATTTAATTTAATTATATTATTAAATAATTTATTTAAAAGACGATTTCAAACATTTGAAAATATGCTGATTTATAAATGTGTTATTTATATTCAAAAATTTGATTTGAAGAATTTAAAAAATAATTAACTGTGAAATTTTTTATCACTAAAAATAACTTATCTTTTTTATAAAATTTTTAAATAATTAATTAATAGTGATTATTTATAATATTATGTTATTTATTTATTTATGTGCATGTTTTGTGGTTGGGGGGTGGGGAGAAGATAAAGACCTAAACTTAATTATTGGACCAGATTTATTAAGGCAACGTTTTCAAATTAAAGGACAAATGAAACCTTTAATATCACAAATCAAATTTTCTATTGTTCAATTTATTAACAATGAAACATAAGCTGAAAACGCTAATTAATAAATTATATTATAATGAACCGTTGGACAAAATTTCAAGAATGAATGGTCCCCATGAAATTAAATTGCGGACAAAATCTAATTTAGTTGAAACAATACATTAAATGATTGCAATCTCTTTTGCGTCACAAGAAAAAAAAAACTGTTAATAGCAAATGAGAGAGTAGTGCCCCTCGTTACGGTAAAGGCGAAAGACAATGAATAGTAGGGTTTCATATGTTATTTACTACCTGTTTAAATGGGTTTATATCCGTAAAATTTTTGTTAGTAAAATTTTTGTCTATAAATTTATTTTAGAAGAACTTTTTTAAGATGACAGTTAATTATTTGGATATCATTTAAAAATTTTTTTTAATAAAGAGTTTCATAGAATAAATTATTTGATAATATAAAAATAAAAAGAATTTTTGATTTTAACTATATTGTATTTTATAATAAAATTTATTTATGTATATAAAAATTATTTAAAGTATATTAAATAATATGAAAAATATAATATATTAATTATT
>JAOXYD010000136.1:6726845-6742084 GCA_028565735.1 Pinacopodium congolense | reverse complement strand
ATTTTAAAGAAAATTTATTTCTTTTACTCTATTTTTATTTGAAAATTACAGTATTAAGATTATAAGCTAATAAAATTATATATGAGATTGAAAATATGACATGGAGTTTAATAATCAATGTTTCACTTCGCAGGGAGCAATTTGTACCATTTTATAAACGTGAGGGGGCAAATTAGACCATTTTTCAAATGTTAGGAGGCAAAATGGTACCCTGTAAAACGTTAAGGGGCAAATTAAACCTTTTTTGAAATGTTAAGGGCCTATTTATATCTTTTGCCAAACTAACTTCAATAACTTTGATCCCCAAAATCATGTCCCCCAAAAAATCACTCTCTCAAGCTTTACTTAAGCATACAAAATTTAGCACACTTGCATTGTAAGAATCAATGCTAAAGGCACTAAAAATATGCAACAAATATAATAAAATCAGTTACATAATTCAACCATTTCTCTAATGCTCATTCAACAACATACATAATATAATTCAATCCTCACACTTATTTAATAACCAAAAAAACTCAAATCTTCTTTACAGAAGGTGAAGAGCAACATTTAAACAATCTTTTTCAAGGTAAAGAAGAGCCTATACAAGATTTATCAACCCAAAAAAATGAAAACCCTTTTTAAAGTAATGAAAACTACATCTTTGATGGTGTTTTACTTAAAGCTTAATAAACGAAGGGATATTAAGTTTTCAAAAAAGAAAAAATAGATTGATGAACCTTTTGAAAGCTTAAAAAAACTAAAAATGATGGATTGGAGACAATAAAAAATTGAAAATATAACTTTAAAGATGAAGATTTCACAATAAAAACTTAATTTCACAAGAAAATGAAGCTTTAGCACTTTGGAAACTCAAATATCTCTCAAAATTGCATAAATATTTAAAAATTATATAGAAACCTTATTTATAGAGTTAAGAAGCTAATAGAGTTGTTGGGTGTGTTTAATAGCTATTAAAAACACAAAAATCGAGTGAAACCAAAAATTCAAAACTAGTTATTATTATATCAGTTTATTGCCCTAGGTTAATGACGTCATTAATCTCTTTAACCAACTCACGTTAATCTCTTGTATAGGACTATAATGGCTGATTACATGATTATATTGACCCGATAACACCCGTCATTAATAACCACTATTGAGAGACTAAAAAACACTTCAAAACTTGACCAAAATATTTCCATACACTTCCAAATCTTTTCCTAACATGAAATGCAATTCTAACTAAGTTTCAAAAGTTTCTCAAGATGATTTTAGACACCAAGACTTATCAAATAAGTTCAAAGATAAAAATATGTCTTAGTTTATAATATTAAAACTCATTTAGAAATTTTAATTTCAAAAATAATTCTAAAAAATTCATAAGGATACCAAAACTTTTTTATTACAAAAAAAAATCACACAAGTTTTAAAATAAATTACAATACTATTTCAATTGCCAAAAT
The DNA here is from genome assembly GCA_028565735.1 of Pinacopodium congolense. Classification (NCBI taxonomy): domain Eukaryota; kingdom Viridiplantae; phylum Streptophyta; class Magnoliopsida; order Malpighiales; family Erythroxylaceae; genus Pinacopodium; species Pinacopodium congolense. Next base: position 6,740,636 of record JAOXYD010000136.1, on the reverse strand, counting down.
ATTTCAATTAACTTCAACCAAAAATTTAGCCTTAGTTATGAAATATTTCATTCCAAAAGATTTAAAAAAATTTATAAACCTTTCAAAACATTCCAAAAACCAAAATTCACATAATAATTTGACTTAAGCATATTCAAACACATATAAACAAACTTAAATAACTTTTCTAAAGGACTTTGATACATCAAGAGGACTTCTTTAAATCAATTCATACCTTTTCACATAACTTCCTCTTGATTATAAACCTTTACACCTACATGAAAATTCTAAACCAAATCCTACTGCGCAAATGCATTAAACAAATTCAACTAACCTCTAAAAACTTAACCAAAATCCTAAATACAACACACTTGCAAATGATCATGCAAAAGTGAGTCCTTTCAAGCATTAGTAAAGATCAAGTAAGCTTATAACAAAAATAAAACTCTTAAACCTATTCAATCTTCTTCTTCATGAAGTTGAATTTCATTCTTAACTTGATCTTCATGCTTAATCTTTACTCTGATGCTTGCTTTCATTTTTTTTCACTTAAAATGCCACCAAAAAAAAAAATTTCTCCATTTGTGTCAAACACTAAATCGTTAATAATAAAAATATTTTGTTGTTATCAAAACATAAGATTGAAACTTTCATTAGTTCAACAAAATCCTAACTTCATAATTAAACCAAACTAACAAACTTAATGAGCCCAAGGATGTTAGTTAAGCCCAATAGCATGTACACCGATTAAGATATTTCCTTTTCTATTTTCTATATACGTCAAGAGTAAGATCCATGTCATGAGGTTTTGACATAAGAGTACACTAATCAGGTAAGTTCATATCTACTTCACTGATATAGAATTCATACTAACCCTTGAACATGATTTAATGTTGGTATAGGTAATGACATGTTAGGCTAAGATAGATATCCCTATTTATATGCATGTGTGTATGGCATAATACCTAGAATATGTATATATATATATATCAATACCTACATAAATATGATATATATACATACATAATTGTGTAATCAATTATATGATACTTGTGAAATTATTATTGTGAAATTTAAGTATATTCATATGGTCTTGGATATATAAGGCATACTGTATGCATTTTTGTGATCCTTGTGTGATTATGTGCTTACTGTATGGGATTTTGTGACTAATATGTCAACTATATGCCTTTATTTTATTATATGAGTAAGCAAGAGGAAAAATCTATAAGACATGTCACGTAATGTGTGTGCATCACAACCAAATAAGCATTGGTATGGTCATGAGAGATGTTGTGACATTTACAATATCGAGACATGTTATGAATTAATTATGATTAATACTTGTCTCCCAGTTGAATCATTGTTTGATATATATTATTGAGGCAACTATGTTTTTAGAAGTAATAAGTGAGGATTGGGTTGTTGGTGATGTTTTGCCCTTTGTCGTCCTTTTAGATTAAATGAGCCTTTTGGCTATATAAGTATATGACTGATCTATTGGTGATACTTTGCCTCTTACAACCATTCTAGATTTAGTATTTTGAGGATTATCTTTGGAGATGAGGATCTTACAAACATTCATTTTCCATGATTGTTTGTGCATTGAGTGATAATTGAAATATATCACAAATATGTGTATATTATAAAATCAATATATTATTATGTATGAACATGTCATTAGGTATTGTAAGATAATATAAGCTTATTCAGTGAGATCTGACTCCTCTGAACTCTATTTTTCATAATATCTATTATCGACTTTACAATAATGGCTTCTAAAGAGTGTCAGTTGTAGCACTCCTGCTTCTATGTATTTTCTTATTTATTTTTGCTTGTACTTGTACACTAGCGCTCGTGATAAAATAGTTGAGATTTTTTTTTTTGGACATACACTATTATTATTATACATTTATTAGTTGGTTCTTTATACATTATACATGCCCTTAATATCATTTCATTTTGAATTTTATGCATATATTTGTTGTTAGTAATCAAGCTTACGTGTGATTTGAGGACTTCAATTCTCGGTTTTTATATGTCAGTTACGTGGCTAGTTCCAGTCATGACAACATTATAATTTATAAAATAAAATAAAATAATAAAATAATATTGTACCATATATTTATAAATAAAATTTTATTTGTTAATATATTTTTTAATTATTAAAAACAATGTTATTATTTAGAATTAAATATTTTATATTAAAAAATTATTTCATAAACTAGTATTTCTAAAAAATTTTAAATTTATTAATTTTGAAAGTATTTTAGATTTAAAATGCATTTATTAATAACTAAATATTAAAAATATTTATTTTTCAATATAAATATTTTAAATTTTAAAATTTATATTAATTATGGAAATTTGAACTAAATTCAATTACGTTATTCATAATTATTATTAATTAAATAGTATATATTTAATTAGTGGTAAATTACATTACGACAAAATATCATAAGTTATAAAAATTAAAAGAATTAAAATAAAAAATAAAGATAAAAATCCAATAAAATAAATTTTTACTAAATTAAAAAATAAAAACAGAAAAATGTAATGACCAAACATGCTCTTAGTAAATCATAGAGCACTAAAAATTTCGACATCTAGGCCTTGCCTCTGATAATGACCTGTGTTCAAAAATAAGAAATTTTTTGCAAAATATATCCATAAACAAGTAAATTTTTAAGAGGGCTAGTTAGTCTCACTCCTACATTTTTGTTATGATTGTTTATTTCTATTTAGTATTTTGGTTTTTAAAAAAGAAAAACTTTTTTTTGTTGAGATTTGTAATAAAAAACTAAAAATATAAACTTGATAATTTGAAATTTTCATAAAAATTAATTTAGTGATGATAATCAAATTCGAAACAAAAATGTATATTTTTAGACCAAAATATTCTTATATTCCTTCGTAATATTAATTAATAGATTGTTTTATTATCTAATGTAAAAAATATATGTTTATAAAACTTATTTATTAAACATAAAGAAACTAAATTTTTTTATTTGTAGTTTAATATTTATTTTTTGTAAATTTATAAACTATATGTGTGAATAAAAGTAAAATAAACACATTTATGTCATTAATTTTTGTACTTAAAAAATATAAACAACCCCTAAGGTCGTATCTAATGTTACTTTTGTTTTTGATTTCTTGTTTCTATTTTTTTAAGCACAAAAATCAATGTCAAGATTTTGTTTGCTTTACTTCTATTTATAAACACATTTTATAAATTTATAAATAATTATAAATAAAAAAACTATAAGTAAAAAAGTTTTATAAACAATTTTTTTACATTGAATAATAGACAAATTTTATTAAATAATTTGAATTTTTAAGGCAAATTAAAGTGCATGGTCTAATAATTTTAACTAATTTTATATTTGGTTATAATAACTAATTTTGTTTTTATGAAAATTTTCAATAAAATAAGTTATTATTATTAATTTTTTATTATAAATCTTAATTAAACAAAATTTTATTTTTCTTAAAATATAGAAATTAAAAATATAAAATATAAAAATTAGAAGTGATAATAACCATTCTCAAAATGAATCCTTTTTGGATTTGAGGAGCCCATGCAAAGAGGATTCTTTTTCGACTTTCATAGCTTTCTGGACACTGTTCTGACGAAATGGCAATGAAGTCTCAGAATTGGGCGGAATATATTAATTCAGGCTCCTGGCCCAACAAAGCCACGGCTGAAGGCAATTAACCAAATGCCCCCTTGCCAATTGGATTCCATTGAAGGGAAAGTAAGAAGCAATAATAAATATACAGAAAGAAAAGAAAAGAAAAAAAGAAAAATTGAAATTTTATAGATATTGGTCAAACTCTCTGGCAAGTGAAGTCTCGTTGCCACGATTCAGCTTGTCTTAGACTGCCTTCCACCAAAATTATCCATCTCAGCTCTAGACGAGATACCGAGGTTTGTAATATTTCGAAAAAAAAAAGAGATACCAAGGTTTGTACAGTTCCACGCACCTTCTCATCACGTGAAAGCGTACAAATCTCGCAGCTCAGGTAGCTCGAAATGGCCAATGCCAACACGCTCGTAGGTTGCATGTTCAATGGTCAACAAGAAAATAACAGCCTCATCTGAAACCAAGCACTTATACAAAAATTATAAATAATTCAAACTTCCACATACGCAAGCAGCATCGGTCTCAGAAGCTGAAGCCAAAAGCACAGAAAGAGTCCAAGTCAAAAAGTTAGGATGAGGTGGGCACAGTCACTGGTCACTATGATTAGTAGTAGATAACGTTTCAATGGGGGAGCTGAACTAGGCGTCCACAAGCCTGTCGTATTTGGACCATCCAAGTGGAATTACAGCAAAAGTAAGAATGGTAGCAACATCGCTTCGAATAGAGCAACTCTCTTATTCCATCTCCTAGCTTAGTTGACATATACAGTACCCCAATTTTTCTTTTATGGGATGAAATTCATTTTTACCAACATGGCCTGCGTGCTCCCTACTGCATTCAGTCAAGACTTTGTGTGATAATATTGGAGACTTCCTAGCTTCTCGACAATTTATAGTTCAAGTGCAAGGAAAATAAAAGGTTCAAAATGATTTCCATTGACCTTCCAAAACTTCAATTTAATTTAATATTTAGGTATGGATGCAAATAATATGGAAATTAAGAAAAAAAAATTCTCAATTTATGAGACCTAATAGCTCAACAAAGAGAAATTCAAGAAACGGACAAGGCGTAATGTGTTAGTCTCAACAAATCAAGCCCTGTAGGCCTCCAAGGAGATTAAGAAAAGTGCATCTTATTATGCAAGTTGGGACTTTGGAGTGGTTTTATAAACATCGACCAAACCAAAACCCGACACAACTCTACCTTCAATGTTCTCTCCCCTACGTTGGCATTGCCGATCATGGACGTTATAGGTTGTGGTTGGAAGCTGGTGGGAGACAGCAATCGAAGTGATTGCCACGCAACAATAAATTCAAGAGGGTGACAATTCTGAAACTTATTAGTGGCTTGATTTGGGAATTCCTTGTGACTCTAAACTTCAGGTTAGTTTTGGACTTTGATTTTGGTTTGAGGGCATACTAGCATAAAACTAAGTGATGGGTAGCACGTGGATGGCCGGTCCAATCTCGTGATGAAGATGATGTTCTATTGTTACTTTCAGAATCAGTGGGCCTAACTTCCATTTCTATGTTTCAAAGACAGGTTATAAGTTATCAATTAATGCAGTTGTGTTATTAACTACAATAGATTAAGGACTGTTTAATTCAGTTTTGTATTTTTATTTTTGAGTGATTTTATTAATTTTTATTTTTTATTTGTGTATTATATTTTAATTTTTATATTTAAAAAATAAATAAATAACAAACAAACTCTAAATTGACAACATTACAACAACATCCACTTTGGTTTTTATTTTTGTTTTGAAGGACTTGGTGTTTACATATGTTCTATGAAATGACTCCCATTTGACCATAAGAGACTGTTGAGAGACTATTGCTGCTACCTGACATATGGCATTCACTTGGTAAGTAACTAATGGCAGTATTTAATAATGGTAACATCGCATTCACTTATAAATTTGACCTCAACACCCTATATCTTATCCCTAATGCAATTCCCAATGTTTACTTACGGATTAATCATTACGTATTTTTTTATACCTCTGAAAATGCAAAGAATGAAATCTTATGCATCTCTATCTCTTGATGCAATGCCAGGCCTAATGATTAGTCAATTCTCTTCAAAATGTCGAACAAGACTTGGAGATAACCATCGAATTGACACCGAGCTTAGTTCAATATAGACTTGTAATGTCAGTCCCACGATTCTCTTCTTCATATATATATTTTTTTCCTTAGGAATTCATTTGGTCTACGTTTGAGTGGAAAATGGATAAATGGGCGGGACAGGAGGAACTAAGAAGACGTGGGTATCTCGCACAAGAGGATTTTTTACAAGAAATTCGTCTTTAACGTGTTTCATCATTCGTGGTCCTTGGAAATTATGGCAGTTGTTTTATGCTCCATCATTTCCCAAACTAATCAACCAACTGCGGAACTTTTAAGAAACCATTAAGCACAAAAACTAGAAAAACATGTTCGGTCGATTGTTAAGAATGATGAAGACCCAAACGACCAGCTTTTGCTCACCATTTCGATTGGACGGTCATACCTGATCGGATGCCACCAAACTTTGCCAGACTTTCAAGGCATCGGGTTAGTGCTCCGATGTTACTAACACGATCTCAATGAGCCTTAACTAAAATAAGATTATGGTGTCTCATGGTTTTAAGGGCTAAGCTTCAAGCCCTAATCAAGCACTAGTTCTAGAGAAATTTATAGATGATACACCCTGGTGGGTAAGCCATCGAAAATGGTTAGTCTTAGTACCCTTTGCTCAGAGTTGAAATTGAAGTAAACAAGTAGTAGTAATCGTTTGTTCCATCTTTAGGCTTCGTTTAGAAATCAAGTCAATTAAAAGGCAAAATATATTGTACGAGTTTCCAAGTCATGATAGGTTTTGTTCCAGGATTAGTGAAAACCTAGTCCCCAGAAAGCGAATTCCTCCCCCTCATTGTTCTCGATACGAGGCCATTCTCAACTGTAAAAGTTTTCGCCTTCCACATTCTCTTATAAAGGGAAACAGACGACAAACACATAATCCAAGTTGCCAAGAGGATAGAGGGATTAAGTTGGTCCAAATCAGCATCAATGGAAATACCCACAAGTTGAGGTTGTTCCACCCAACCACAAATCTGAGTCGTTGGAATCAAATATTATGACAGTTGAGATCGCATAGATTGCGTATACCTAACGCCACATGTACATAATTTCCCATGCTTAGTGGTCAGTGGACAGTAGTAGACACACACACACATAACTCCCCACGCTCCGATCTTCATAATGTTTTTGCTTTCCAACGGCCACCCAAAAGAAAAGTTGGACCGTTTCAACCCCACCAAGAAAGAAGAAAAAACCGAAAACAAAAGCTAAAGTCATCAAGTTAAGTTAAAACTCAATAAGTATTACGAGTGATTAGAAAAGAATTTACTAAATGGCGTAAAATTTAAGTTTTTTTTTTTCTAATAAGTTACATTACCTAGCACGCCTAACTCCTAACTCACCACCAAGAATTGTACACTAAAAAAGGACCCAACCTAAAGCGGACCGGGTTTACCCGCTCCATGATACCAGCCGCAAATAACCTGTTTCCAACTCTGACTCCATAATCCGTCAAAAACTCGACAATACCGGAGGAGGCATACCAGGCTTAACTTGGTCAACGGCCTCCTTCTTTTTACGCATCTCCAGCACTTTCCGGTGGTGGTTAGAATGCAATTCACTTGAAAACGTCGGGCTACAAGCCGGTCTGTATTCGGGTAAAAGACGACCCGACTTGTACCGGACACCACAAGCGTTGCATAGTGTCTTGGCTCCGAGCGGACCGGTTCTCCACTGTGGGGTCTTCTGAACGCCGCAATGACTGCACCGTCGTGGCTGCTGCTGTGGTCCGCTACCGGTGCTAGCAACTTCAAATGCCTGTTTTTTCTTTTGCTTCTTCACCGGAGGATTTTCGATGCAAACCGGTTCGACCGGTTCAGGGCTCGAACCTGGATTGTTGCAGATAAGCCAAGGGCTTGAAGGGCTCGACGAAGACGACGAAGAAGTGCTGGAGCTTGAAGATGATTCTGTCGTCAACGACGGCGACCCATAAAGCCAAACCTTGGCGCCCGCTCTAGTACGCTTGCTTCTGGCCTTCGCAGGAACTGGAGTCTTAAAACATTGCTCTGTCAAATCCGGTTTTTCTGGCTCTGGGTTGTCTTCAGTTTTCGCTTTGGCCGGAATAATTCCAGCAGGAAACGGCGTTGAATATTCCGAGTTCGAATCTTCCACAAAATGAGACAGCCATTCAAGGCTGGCCAAATCATCCGCCTGTAAAAAAGACTCCTCGTGGTCAAAAATTGTAGCTTGCAATTAACAGACACAGTTTCCACAAAGAAAACACGAAAAGGAATATATATTAAAAAAAAAACTGTTTTTTTAAATGGAAACCGTACAGGAACACCGAGTTCACTCGCTAGACCAGGCACAAAATCGTCTTTTGCATAGAAATTGGTGCCGGAGTCCCCATTTTTCTCGTTCTGAGGTGTTTCTTCTTGAGGAGAAACAGAGACAGCAAACGTTTTTGCTTCTTCTTCTTCTTCTTCAACGAACCCCTCTTCGTTTGAGAAGTCCAAAAGTTCGTCGACTAAAAAATCGTCAGAATTCACGCCATTTTGCACATTCACAGCCAACAAATCCTCGAAAAACCCTTGTGGGGTCGACTTCATGGCCATCTCCTTCCTAAAACTGGACTTCAAGGCGGCTTCAACATATTCCATTTCAGTCTGAACCTAAACAACCACACGAAACCCAGAAATTATAAATACATAAGACCTGAACCTGATAATAAAAGACCGAGTCTTTTAGGAAAAACTCCTCGGCCCTTTAAAAGAAACTTATACCTGAAACGAAGAGGATAAGAAACGGAGAGGAGATGAAGTTGCAGAGGGGTATTGAAAGAAATGGGGCTGATGGTAAAGCATTGAATGAGAGATGAAAGCGCCTGTGGCCTAATACTAAAAAGCGCCCGTTTCTTTACTTTTTTTTTTTTTTCTCTTTTACTTTTCTGTCTTCTAGATTACATATACGGGGAGTACGTATTTGTATCTCTCCTCTATTTATTCTATACGTTTTTTTTCAGCTTATAAGAAAATAACGTGTGCTGTTCATGAATATGTAGAGTTTCTAATCTGAATTTACGAGGAAGCCTCATCTTGGCCTCTTGTTAAATCCAAAATTAATAAAGACAACTTTTCAGAGCTTCGTCGCAAATGTTAAAGCCTGAAGTGAAGTGATTCGTAAATTTGTTTTTATTTTGAATCCAATTTTTTAAAAATTCAGTTTCCATTTTTCCGAGTTTTTTCTTCTACCGTGTGCTTTTATTTTCTTCACTGGGTGACATCGTCTTGTCCGGCCTACCAAAAGCCCTAGTTCGTGAACACCTAGGAAACTGCCACGACTTTACTTATACTTTTTAAATTTTGCTTTCTTCAGCTTTTGCTTTTGTTGTTTGTTTTGGTAAAGAATTTTTACCCCTACTTTCAGTTTTCTTCACTAATTAATATCGCTTTGATAGCTGCGGACCTGCGGTTGTTCACCGTTTCAATTCTTTCCCTTTCCCGCTTATTCCATTCCAATTGATTTCACTAGTAACCTATTATTATATGCTATAGAAAAAAAATTTGGCTTGTCACACCACTAGTTTAGCTTGTAAAACTTTCCTATTTTATTGTGTTTTCATATCATTTTATCTGTTAAATTCAAGTGAAACAATTTAACAACACTTATGTTAAATTTGAAGTGGATATCAAACAAATTGGTGTTCTTTAAAAGATTAATCGTAAAAGGGCTACTAATATTCGATAAAAAGAAGTTGCCTATCATTTGTATATAAATAATTTCCACTGCAGCTATTCCGTTTTTTTTTTTAATTTTTTTTTAATATTCTGTTTAAGAGCTTAGATAAACTCCACAAGAATACTATGTTTTTGCTTGCTGAAACATCAGGATGTGTATTAAAATGAGGATTATGAAAAATGCATGCTATATATTTTTTTTTCCAATTAGCTAAAATGATCTATCAAGTTATGCAAAATTGGTAATTTAATTTTGATGCAGCAATATGGAAATGTTACGCCATATTGCCACAAGCATGCAAGTTAATATCACCATTCAAATTTTGTCATATAATTTACCATCCTTTTTTTTCTAATAATAAGACAACCTCCTCTAAGCCGATACTCATTTACGCACGTTCGGGAAGACACAGATTTGTTGTCTTCGTCCTGGTGATCTTGTTTTCTAGTTTTTATAGTTGGTATTGATCGAAAACAGAAATCCTATCTCACATCTCACAGCTTTTTTCTTTTTTCGAAAAGCTTACAACTCACAACTTGAACTACGTTTAAGCTGCATTTACTTTTTGTAGTATCGGGTATGGTCATAACATTGGTGATTTGCAGGCTATCTTTGTTAATTTTGTTCTTGCTTTTGTTTGGATTTGGGTGGAGAATTATGACTTGGGATCTTCATAAATTCCAACGCTTGTAATACCAAAACAGCTATGTTTTGCATCAAAATGGATATCTAGTGATGTCATTTATAATAATCGTCCCGAGTTGTATGTGATTTTGTTAATGTTATCAATAATCTAAAAACCGCTCATAATAAATTGGCACACGAGTAAGCTAATTAAATTCTGGGCATGAGGAATGAAGTTAGAATCTAATTAGAGTGATTTTAAATTATTTTGTTTCTAACCTGAAATATATACCTTATAACAAAAAATAAAAAAAATTCTTAAAACTCTTTAATTAGAATAAAAGTAGGGCGTGCTAAATATTTATAAGAGCTTCTCCAAAGTTGAGTGTAATGGATTTGTCATGTCTGCATTTTATTATACCATATTTCGTTACACCACTTTTTACAATGCATTACAGTCTAAAACTTATAATAGTATGGACCCACATTTATATCATATTTCTATTTTAATAACCCACAATACATGTCTCATATAAATAAATTAATTTTTTTAGAAAATATTTTCTTTATATTTTGAAATATTTTATTAACAGTTAAGAATAAATAGTTTTAAATTTTTAAACATAAACAATGTTATTTTCTTAAAATTAGTTAGTTAAATACAAAAATTCTAAATATAAAATATTATAATCATTATTATTTAAATTCATAATAATTTATTTCATTATTTGAGACATTAGAAGTCTACCAGTATTTCATTATTCATATAATGCTCTTTATATGTGTAATACTAGTGCACTCTCTTCAATGCTCGTATAATGCAAAGCATGTATAATATTTCTACATTATATGAGCATTAGAGATGCTCTAAATTTGTTAATAGTTCAAATTTTTTGTCAATTTTAAAAGAAGAGTTCGTCGAAATTAGTTTATATTTTACACACTAGTTTAAAACTTAAATTTAAAAAAGACAAATATTTATGTATTAGGATAATGCAAAATGGCAATGTTTATATGGATATGCTTAATTAAAAATGTAAAAAAATTAACAAAATATGTTGGCAGTCAATGTCTCTTCAATTTGAAATGGAAACATCAAAGTTTTGAAATGTTTCAATGAATTATTTTAAACTCGCAACTGAAAGGTTGTGTTAACCTCGACAACAAAGTATGATTGGCAATAATTATGAGAGCTAGGGACGAGGCATGCCTTCTAAGCAAAGAGGGAAAAAAGTCAAGACACAGAAGAACGAGTTGTGGGCAGCTTTTGTCTCCATCTGAACAAACTCGCATGATTCCTCCCTCTTGCGTAACAGAAAACACAATAATGAATCGCCTCTTACATTATCCAACTATGTTAACAAACAAATTAAGGGAATACTCTTATGCTCTTAATTAATTTCTTCGTAACTAGTTCAAACTTATTGTCCCTATTGGAATCAAGTCTTTTCCTCGTCATAGGTGGGAACTGTCGTGTGACTCCATGTATTTTTAGTTCTGAAAATTCGTCTCAAAGTAATAATTTAAGGCTTGTTTGGTATAATTAGAATTTTTAATTTTAGTTTTTAACACAAAATCGATAAAAATAATATACTAATATAATACAGAAATTGATGATAAAACACAAAATTCAATACAAATATATCAAAATTATAATTAAAAATTATAACCTACAATAATACCAAACGACCCTTTAATTTAATATTTCTTGTTTAGCATATGACGTCCAGGCATCAATTGATTTCATTATCCAATTATCTTCTACTTATTTTATAAATACTTTGGTTTCGATACATCCCAAAGGTTTTTTATGTTGTGTATGAAATCACCTATTTCGGCCGTACATTTATTAACAATAGAAGTTTATAAATAATTACGTGTTTGTTCATTTTTATTTTATTTTTACATAAGAATCGAAATTGGTAACAAAAGCAAAAAGGACAATAACGTAAAGAGAAAAACACGATGCTTATCACTTCTAGGGCAGAGTCTAGAATCTTAAAACATAAGAATTCATGAGGTTTCTAGTTTTATATTTCGTTAAGATTTTTGTTTGATTTGTCTAATAATTTTGTTGAAACATATAATTTATAAGTTAATATGCACTTAAAATTATATCCGGTGTCTACTCAAGGAATATGTACTTATGCCTATTTCAAAGAACTTACATTCGTATTTATCCATAATTCAAACTTCAATAAATTTATTATGTGTAACAGTCGTAATAGATGTGGGCTATAAACTATAATGACCACTCAACTTGGCTCCAACCTTAATGCTGCGACTCAGACTTCACTTAATAGAGCTGCAATAGAGAAATGCTCAACACTACCTCTTCTTCGCCATATATCGTTCAACTGAAATCGATGTCCAAAAATTCTAAAAACATAGAGAGAATGTCGTTAGTAAAAGCTGAACAAAGAGAAAAAAAATATATGACAATTTCATAATGGAAGAGTTGCGTACGTGTAGTGCATGCGTACGTGATTCCAAAAACTGGAGGCTGCTTGTTTGGTATCAATGTTATTTTTGGTTTTGGTTTTTAACACAAAAATCAATAAAGATAACACACTAATACAGCACAAAAATTGAGGATAAAACACAAAAATTAATATAAATATATCAAAATAACAATTAAAAATCACAATCCATAGCAATATCAAACGACCTTAGTAGGCATAGAATCCTCCCATCCATGCCGTTTTAGGCCGTTCTATGTCGTTTGGATACGCGCTGTGTTTTAACTGGAGCAAACTCTGACAAAGAGACCGGTCTACTTGTTTGCTGGATTTTTATAATATGAAATATGTATGCATATGAAAATTTTTATTTTTCAAATTTGAATTTAGAAACACATAGCTCTCTTGTCATTTTTTGAAAATAAAACGACAACTCAAATTTAAAATTATGGAGTCGAACCCGTGAACTTAGTTCAAGTTCGGAGCTCCATTAAACCAGTTTAGGTCACCCTTCCGGGTAGGTCTCTTGCCTCTGTGTCGTAAATTTTGAATTGTATTGCGGGACATCAATGTACCGCACTGTCCTCCAAACTCAAATAACTCAGAACTCTTTATTGACTTTTCTTTATTTGTACTCACCTTCTTAGCTTCCTCTATCTACTTCGAAGCCATTGATGATAACTTCCAGCTGCCGAGTCGTACCGTAAGATACAAACACGACTACAGTAAATACTATCTTTTTTACTTTTATTTTTGTTTTTCTTAATATTGATATTAGGTTAAAAAATTTTAACTATCTTACTACCAATTTAAATTTGTGTTAAACTACATCTTTCTCACACTCTTTTCTTGTACTAATTATTATTTTTTAACATGTGATACTAATAAATTAAAATTATATTAAATTATTTCTTTTCCAATCATGCTTGAACAAACAGAATTTTTAATCTCCATTTTAATAGGCGTTTCCAATGTTCATATTTTTCTCTTAACTCTTTATCCTTAATATTTTCTTCTATCTTCATTCCTCAATCCTAACATTATTCAATTCATTTACTAAAAACAAATTGATTGGTATTGAGATTCATTATATTTATATATACATTTATTATAATACTTGAATCAAGCTTGTTCTATTGAAGTACTACTTTAAAATTACGTATAACAATCACAATAGTTATCTAAAAATTAGTAATATTAAGATCGTTTAAATTATATTAATTAAAATAAATATTAATTAATTAAAAATAATTTTATATGATAATATTAAAATAGTTCCCTACA
>JAOXYD010000136.1:6716128-6726745 GCA_028565735.1 Pinacopodium congolense | reverse complement strand
TATACATTAATAGATATTGGTGCTTTATTTTTATTTTAATCATATATTCATTTTCTATCATATATTTTTACTTATTTGTATATTTAATATATTTTATTATTTTATACCGGTTCAATACCGATTTTATAACGGTCTGATAGCGGTTGAACCTCAAAACCTTAAACCCCTCTCTTTACTGGTTTGATGTCCGGTCCGGTTTTATAAACATTGATTTTAACAGTATCAACGATGCAATCAGGTATGACGGACAGTACATGAGTATACCGAAAAATTCATGAAATTGGGGAGCGAAACAACCTTCTTGAATTTGAAAGACAACAAGTGGCCAGATATTTAGAGGGATTGAGGCCATCATTTAAGGACAAGATCAAAGTACAGGTTATCTACACACTATCAGAAGCAAAGAACATGAAGTTGAAGATGGAGTGATGGACCAAGAGTGTAGCAAAAGGAATGTGGAGACTTATAGGACTCCAAGATCTACTGATAAATACACAGCTGCGCAGGAGCATACTTCCCGTGTTCCATAAGATGTTAAGTTTGGAGGATAAATTTATGGGAAAAAGGCCTATAGTAGAGGCACGAGATAAGAAGGTGAAGAGATTTGAGGATCCCCGTGCTAAACAAGCTGTGGAGAAGTGCTTCAAATATAGTTAATCTAGACACAAATCTAATAAGTTTCATTTGAGGAAGACAGTTAACTTTGTAAAGAGGTATGAAGATGATAGGGGAATCGCTTACGAAGCAGATGGAGTTGAGGATGATGATTATGAAGTTGATAAGGGATCGACATATGTAGTGAGGAAATTGATGTTAGCACTTAAGTAGGACAACCGAACCCATATGAACCAATTATTCCGTACGAGGTGTACATTCATGACAAGATATTTGGAGTTATCAATGATAGTGAAAGTTATGAGAATATTATTGGAAAGGGAGCAGTGAAGATGTTGGGATTATCAGTGGAAAAACATGCTAAACCTTATACATTGGGGTGGATTAAAATCGCGGTAAATAAGATAGAAGTCATGGAGAGACATAGCGTTTCATTCTCCATTGACAGGTATAAAGATGAAGTATATTGCGATATTATTGACATGGATGTTTGTCAGTTGTTATTTAGTATACCATGATAGTTTGATGTGGATGTTCAGCATTAAAAAACGAGCAACCAATATCCGTTGGAGAACGATAAGGTCAAGTACATGCTCCTACCACTTAAAACAAAAAATTTAACCTATGAGGGTAATGCTTTCTTATCCATAGCCAAAAGTTTTGAAATAAAGATCAAGGAAACATGACAAGTATATGAGTTAGTGGTTAAACAAATGTTGACGAGTAAGGCAACGTTTCAAGTGGAGGAGTACCCGGAGTTAATACAACCCTTACTATAGGAGTTTAAGGAGTTGATGCCAGATGACATCTCAGATGGATTACCACCTATGAGGGATATCCAATGCCATATAGACCTCAATTCTGGATCCAATTTATCGAATTTGTCGCATTATCGAATGAATCAGAAGGAAAGTGAGATTCTAAAGGAGAAGGCGGAGGAATTATTGTGAAAGGGGTTATACATGAGAGTATAAGTCATTGAGCAATTATAACGTTATTGACTCTGAAGAAAGATAGCAGTTGGTGGATGAGCATTGATAGTAGAGCCATCAATTAGATCACGGTGGGTTATAAATTTCTTATTTTGTGATTGGACGATATGCTTGATTGTTTACAAGGGGCAAAGGTGTTTTTTAAGATAGATATAAAGAACAGGTATCACCATATTTGTATCAAACCAGGGGATGAGTGGAAGATAGCTTTTAAGATAAAGGAAGACCTATATGAGCGGTTGGTGATGCTGTTTGGGTTATCTATTGCACCAAGTGCTTTCATGAGGTTGATGAATTAGGTACTTAAGTCTTTTATTAGTAAATTTGTTATGGTTTATTTCGATGATATCCTGATTTATAGTCATTCAGAGAAGGAATACTTGTTACACTTATGGCATGTGTTAAAGGCTTTAAGGGACAACCAACTATATATCAACCTTAAAAAGTGCAGTTTTATGACAAATGCATCAGTATTCTTGGGATATGTAGTATCTGTAGATGGGATAAAGGTGGATGAAGCAAAGATTAAGGTCATCAAATATTGGTCAATGCCGAACAATATGGGAGAGATAGGGAGTTTTCATGGTTCAG
Organism: Pinacopodium congolense; assembly: GCA_028565735.1. Lineage (NCBI taxonomy): Eukaryota > Viridiplantae > Streptophyta > Magnoliopsida > Malpighiales > Erythroxylaceae > Pinacopodium > Pinacopodium congolense. The sequence continues at coordinate 6,724,547 of JAOXYD010000136.1, read as the reverse complement.
CGATCTTTTACAAAGATTTATAAAAAATTTCAGTACTATTGCGGCACCTATAATAGAGTACCTGAAGAAAGGAAAAATTTATGTGGGGGAAAGAAGAAGTTAAGAGCTTTACCTTACTTAAAAAAAAGTTATGTACAACATTAGTGCTATCTTTACCTGATTTCAACAAGCTATTTAAAGTTGACTGTGATGATAGTGCAGTGGGTATAGGAGCTGTACTATCACAAGAAAAAAGGCTAGTGGCATTCTTTAGCAAAAAACTTAGTGATGCCAGAAGAAAGTGGAGTACTTACGACATAGAATTCTATTTAGTGGTGTGAGTGCTTAAAAATTGGGAATACTATTTAGTTACTAAGAGTTTGTGTTATATTCAAATCATGAGGCCTTAAAGTATCTAAATAGCCAAAAGCGGATTAGTAGCCATGTATATGTGAGGAGTACATAATAGAATCATAGATACTTTGAGTAGAAGGGCATCCTTATTACTTAATCTCAGTAATGAAATTGTGGGTTTTGAGTCGTTGAGAGATAATTATGAGCATGATGAAGATTTTCTGGAGATATGGAGAAAGGTTTCAAGTGGCTAAACAAATGACAGATTTTACTTAAAGGATGGTTACTTAATATACGAGAATCAGTTGTGTATACCTAGAAAATCATTAAGAGAATAGGTGATTCGAGGCTTTCAAGAAGGAGGACTAGTAAGTCATCTAGGGAGTGATAAGAGATTGGTTGCGATCAAAAAGTGATTTTATTGGCCACAGTTAATAAGAGATGTAACCAAATTTGTAGAGAGATGTTTTACATGCCAGAAAGTAAAGGGATAGTTGAAAAATATGGGATTATGCACATCCTTACCTATATCAGAAAACATATAAGAAGATCTGTCTATGGGTTTTATGTTGGGATTGTTGCGAACCCAAAGAGGGGATTCATTATAGTTGATAGATTTTCTAAAATAGCTCACTTCATTCCTTGTAGAAAGACTTAAGATGCAGTCGGAGTTGCCACTTGCCAGGTTGTTTTTTTTAAGAGGTTGAGCACTTACACGGAGTATTAAAAATTATTACTTTTAACTGTGATAGTAAGTTTTTTAGTTATTTTTGGCGAACATTGTGGAACTTGTTTGATTCTTTGTTAAACTTTAGTAGTATAGCTCATCCGCAATTAGATGGATAAACTGAAGCTGTCAACAAAACAATAGAAAACTTGATTTGTAGCATCTGTGGGGATAAGCCAAAACAATGAGACCTAGCACTACCTCAAACAAAGTTTGGTTATAATAGCGCCATTCATAGTGCAACAGGTAAATCACCTTTTTCTATCGTCTATATCAAGACATCTTAACACATACTAGAATTGCTTAAGCCACTAAAAGGTGAGAGGACTAATATTCCAGCTAAGCATATGGCTAAATAAGTGATGGCAATATATCAAGAGGTGAAACAGAAATTAGCAATGGCAAACCAATAGTATAAACAGGTAGTTGATAAACATAGACGACTAGAGACATTTGATGTGAGAGATCAAGTCATGATATTCCTTCGTAAGGAAATGTTTCCTGTAGAGATGTATAATAAACTATAATTAAAGAAGTATGATCCACATAAAATCTTAAAGAAGATTAATGACAATACTTATGTAGTAGGTCTTCCAAATAATATGGGGATTTCCAATACTTTCGATATTGCAGCTTTATCTAAGTTTCATAGATGATCCATTATACCTAAAGGTTCATGTGCACTCGAGGACGAGTTCTTTTTCAAATGAAAAAGATTGATGTGATTGGAAAAACTTTTATTTTTGTTATTTTAAAATTTTTCATTTTTATTTAACTATGAAGTGCGTTTTTATCCCTAATTATATTTTTAGAGTTTATATTACTCTTTTGTAATCATTTTTATAATTTTAAATCAATTTATATACTATGTTGAATTTTTTATTAAAATTTCTTTAACTCTTCAAAAATTTTCGTAAAACTTTTAAAAACTTTACAATATACACTGCGTCATTTAGCCATTTGGCAGGGGTGAGTCGCGATCTTATTCCAATAAAGCATTAACATGGATTAAACAGCCCCAATCTGCTAATAAACTAAAGTGACAAATAGTTCATGTAATAGTCTAGTCATCATCATTAAGTAAGTCAATAGCAACAACGTGACAACGTGACGTGAGTCACAAATTATAACTAGTCCTTTTCCTAGGTAAGATATTCACCCGGCAACTCTCAAAGGATGACCCATCTTCACCATGAAATCAAGTCCATCAACCACGTGGCAAAATCATGTGGATGCAAGTAATGTGGGAAAGCGGCAAACGGCATGTCACACTATGGTCTGCAGGGCCAAGGGCATTTTCGCAATCTCATGCACAGGCTTGGAGAATTGAAAGGCACACAATATAAGACGAGACACGACTACTACTACGCCAGCACAGTGATGAAATCGTAAATGGAGTGCAGATGCAGTGACTCTTATCAGTCCTTTGCATTGAACGCTTTTGGGCATTGAGAACCCACAATGAGGATCAACCATAATTGAACTATGAAAATGATTAGGAAATTGTCCAGTTCTTTTGTCTGGTTTTGGATATTATTGCAAGACGTTCAATCTTTTTTATCTAACGACATAAAATTACTTAGATTAGATTACGCACACTTTAATTAATTTATTCCTGATTGGTCAAAAATAAGGGTATACCTCTATAGAATCGTTTTTTTTATATAGAGAATTTTCAAACAGTATCTATTAAATAGTTCCTCAAATGCATTTAATGACAAGCTAATCAAGCTCGAAATAATTACTCTGTAAATACGTGAACAAAAATTAAATAATAAGTTTACAATTCAGCATAAAAAATTATCATATTAATGCTCAAGATATTTACTTAATAAATGCATAAATCAAAATTAAATGATAAATTTAATCTAATTAATCACTAAAATTCTTATGCAAAGCAGATGCAGCTTCTAATAATTAAAAAGATTTGAAGATCATTCATGAAGATTCGTGGGTCAATACCTCCGAGTATATGAACGCACCTGACAAGTTGCATGAATGTATTGTTGTTTTCTCTATAAAATTAACACAAAGCAAATGCCCATTTAACAACTTGACCAAGTACCTTATATTGTGTGGTGTAGATTTCCAACGTTCGTTAGCTCTCAGGCTCCTCAGAAAAAGAAGAGACTGAAATATCTGTGTTTCTATTAGTCTGTTATGTTTGGGCCCATCGAGTACAATGCAGTGGACAGGCCCAAAACTGGACGTGATTGTATGACCTGAATTTCCATATTGCATCACAGATGAATGAGAGAATTTCTGGCAGTTAACAGGGTTCATTATTCTTTATTGAACACCAATTTACAATAAAGCGAGGACACCATCTACTAATAGTTAAGGCTTGTCTGTACCGCTCCAATAATTATTATTGATGCACACACACTTATTTCACCTAAAAACAGTAGAAGGCGTTGCCACTAATTCCTTTAGGCTGTTTAATTGTGCTTGTTCAAGCCAAATTGCTGTTCGTTTATGCACCAGCTTAGTTCTGTTAGTTGAATTCAGTAAAAAGTAGATTAATTATGCCGGATTATGACGTTTCTGAGTAAGTATCTTTTCTTTACAGATGGTTTAACGAAGTGCATATATTACTCTTGTCGGTTAGGAAAACATACACAAAATGACAGATATCTGTAAAAGGAATGGATAAAGAAGCATGCTTACGAACAGGATGTCTGGTGTCTAATGGACAGAACTTGTTTTTTTATCAACCTAAATTTAGACCTGACAAGTACCTTGTTGAATGAGGGTGCAGGCAGATGAAATGAAATGTTGTTAAAGATGAAAAATTCGTACGACGTGCTTTCAATTTTTTTTGCAGTGGCTAAGTCAGTCTGGCTGGAAGGAATCGTATTTTGTCTTTTATATGATATGCCTTTCCTTTTGTTTCTTTCCACATGAAACAGAAACTTCTCAATGGAATCTTGCTGGGCCTCTGAAAACTTTTGTCGAGCAGAAATTTTAAAGTCCATAAAGTTAACACTCCATTTGACTATAGCAGCTGTCAGATTGAGAATGATACAGTACAACCAAGGAATCATCTTCAAGAAGGGTTTCAAGTAGACTACATGTTCCTATGTACTATTGCACTCAATGTTTTATGTCATGGAACCTTTCTTCATAAAGACGACAGAATTATTTCATTGATTTTACTTTGCATTGTAATGGAAAAGTCAGCAATCATCGAAGTATGGAGTGAGAGTAAGAACCAAAAGTACACCAATACCAAAAGCAGACCTAACTTGAAGTAAACACTAACATGTGCTAGCAAAGACGAGGAAGCGGAGGTCCACACAAGCCAGGATTATTCTTGAAGGCGGATGCAGGAATGGAGGTATTGTGCGGTGGAATCATTCCACTGAGGTTGTTACTCGACACATTAAATTCTTTCAGACCCTTCAGATTTAGTACCTCAGATGGTATCGAGCCATTCAACTTGTTCCTTGAAAGTATGATCACAGACAACTGTGAATGCCCAAGTTCCTTAGGTATTGGCCCAGACAGCCCATTACTAACCAACTTTAGTACATGTAGTTCACTGAGGTTTGCTATGCCCTTTGGTATGGACCCTCCCAACTTGTTGCCAGATAGAACTAATGATGTAATGGATGACATAGCAACCCTGTTTCCAACATCATCACCAATTGCGCCGTTGAACATGTTATCTGAAAGATCAATGAAGTTGTAATACCCGATTGCCTCTCCTGCTTCCTTGGAGAATATTGCATTCAAGTTGCCAGTGAACCTGTTGGAGTGAAGATCAAGAACCTCCAGAGATGAAAGGTTCCTAAATTCAATTGGGATTGTTGATTCGAAACCGTTGTTTGAAAGATTGAGGGAAGATAGGTAAGTCATGTTACCAATCCATTGCGGTAACTTCCCTGAGAATTCATTACATGACAAGTCAAGAGATAATAAGGAGGATGATGATAACCAGTTTGGAAGCTGGCCCGTAAGTCCAGTTTTTGCCAACGAAAGCTCGGAAAGTTCAAATTCCTGTATCCATGTTGGTACGCTAACAAGACTCAGAGGATTAAATGAGAGGTCTAAATTCCGTAAGTTCTGCAATTTAGCTAGTTGAGGAGGAAGTCGGCCAGATAATTGGTTGCCAGACAAAAACAATGTATCAAGATTGACCAAGTTACCAAAACTTGAAGGAATTCTGCTTGTAAAATAGTTGTTGGATAAAAATATGCGAAAAAGATTCTTGAGATAGCCAATGCTTGCAGGTAGTTTTCCAGTTAGCTTGTTGTTTTCAAGGGATAGCCATTGAAGGCTTGAAAGCTGGCCAATTGATGATGGTAAAGTGCCTGTTAGCTTGTTGTCTGATAAGTCACAGATTTGCATCGTAGCTAGGTCACCGATGGATCGGGGAATCCTACCTGATATCTGATTCCCAGAGAGATCAAGATAATAAAGATTCTTAAGAAGGCCAATGCTTGTAGGAATGGTACCAGAGAAATTGTTAGTATCAAGTCCTGTCAACATAACCAATTTGACAACATCAGAAGGAATTGGTCCAGGCAAATGGTTTCCTGATAGACTAAGTTCTGATAACGATGTCCAAGACCCAACAGAGGGAACAAGACCTGATGAGTTATCATTGAGATATAGCTCCTTCAACTTAGATAAGTACCTGAAAGTCATTGGAATTGAACCAGTGAGATTATTCGTATCGAGGAAGAGATAGTTGAGCTCTGACAACTTTCCGAGTTCTTGTGGTATAGGTCCTGACAATTGCTTGAGATTTCTCAGGTCTAGAAACTGAAGACTTGACATGTTTCCAAAATAAGGTGACAGAATTCCTTTCATGCACGTATTGACAATGCCTTCCGAATCTGAAAAAGAGCCTGGACGTGACACATTGACGACTCTCTCTGAGACACCACATGAAACACCTTCCCAGGAATAACAGCAATCTGAGGAAGCTGTCCATGAACCTAACAGTTTTGATGGATCATAGGTTATCTTGTCTTTGAAGTCAAGTAATGCTTCTTTGTCTATTGGGTTGCATGGTGTGGAGCTTAGTGGTAAGAAGAAGAGAATGAATATGAACAACAAAGTTTTGTTTTGTTTAGGAGTGGCCATTGATCGATCATAGATTTGAGGGTTGAGGACAAATTGTCAATAAATAGAGTAAAGAGGTGGTGGTCATGTGACTGAGTCTTGAGTTACGATGGGCATATCCATCAAGCCAGCCAGGATTGTTTTTCTGTCCTGCAATGACAAGATGCTATAAGTGCTTCATCCTTATTTCATTTGAAAACATAAACCTAAGAAATGGGAAATGGACTGTATTTAGTAAACAGCAAACCGAAGAAAAGTCAAACAACTTTGTCATGTCTTCCAATTCAGTCACTAAATTGCTCATTTCCTTTTTCCCATGTCGTAGTATAAAATATTGAGAAAAGGAAATCTGTCTATGCGATCACCATCTTATGGCCAGTAAAAGGCAACTTCTCATCTCCAGTAGTCTGCTTCCTTCTTCTAAGCTGACGCAACCTTTCCTTCATTATATCTTTCATCCATTTGCAAAATGTTCAAAAGGGTCAAAATTTCCTGCGTCTGTAACTTGCTAATTTCAGACCATTGATTTGAGAGGAAACAAATATCCTATTCTAAGTTGATAGTCCATTTGTGTTAAGCTTGACACTTGAACATTTGAATCTCAAATAGCATTGCTCAATAGACAACCAAAACTCCTGCCATTGATTTTTATTGCCAAAAAAAAAAAAAAACTCCTGGCATTGATTAGGTGCAACTCCAAGTCTTTTTTTCGTACCTTGTTCCCCAAAGTATTCTGTTTTGCAATTAGGGGGAATTAACACATTTCCGGGAAATTTGAGCCAAGTTGTGGAATGAAAATAGCGATCATGAGGACCAAAATGACAATGCAATGCATGACATTCCACTTATATCATACCTTATATTTCGATATTAGAAACAGAACAAAAGCGTAACAGTCAATAATAATACATCTCGTGAAGAAGGGAAAGTGAAGACAGAGAGTTTAATATAGAAGATATCTTCACAATACCAAAGCGGCATGTGAAAACTATAATTCAGTATTTTGAGCTAAATACGATTTTCTTCGGAAATAGCTCAACTGGGAGAGCCTTGAACAGAGAACCAGAAGCAGGGCCTCGTGGGCTTGCTTCAATCCACCAAATCCGTCGGAATACTTTTCCTGGTATTCCGGGCGATCAACTTAACGCTAGGGCCTTGATCAACATGTAAGTGACCGTGATCTCAAAGAAAATGCTCTTTATACTGCAAGAATAAGCTCATGTTGTATTCCCAATGTTTTGGGCTCCTTTCTTCCTCTTTCTCCAGTGATTACTTGGACCTTTCTGAGGCACTGAAAGGGCTTTGAGTGCAAAGAAAACCTCATTCCTTGATGCATAAGAAACAAGATGAGAAAGAAATGAGTCCAAATGCCTTACCATAATTCTCAAGTCGACCAAGTCCATTCCTTCCCAACGTAGCATGCAAAATTTGTACAAATTGACCATGTCAATTTGTGGTTTGTGGTTGTTGTATTTTTGTATTGATAATTATGTTTTTTTTTATCGATTTTTGTGCTGTATTAGTGTGTTTTCTTTATTAATTTTTGTGTTTTAAAAAAAATAAGAAAATAAAATCAAAAATAAAAACTAAAATAAACATGGCTAGTACTACTGTTATTTCATAAAGGAGAAACTCAAGTTGGCCCTTGTAGCAGAGAGTTGGTGGGCATTTATGAGAAAAACCTATCGCTCTGGTCAACATGAAGACCACTACCGTCGTGCTCTTTGCCTAACAAGCACGCAAGTACTGAGATAGAGGGAGGGAGAAGGAGCACTGAGAGTGTCGACGAGTAAGCATTAGGCCTTACTCACCAATAACGTTGAAGGCTAAGGCTAATCAAGGGGTTGTTTGGTTCTCTCAGCAATTTATGGAGAAATGAGTGAACAGAAAAAACAACAGTGGATTAATGTGATAATCACGTTTACAAAGAGATCTAGACATAATTTTGACAAATATTTATCTTAAAATTGTGAATTAAGTTACCTAAAATCCAGATTCGACTATAAGAAGCGCAGTCGACCACTAAACTCCGACTCTCAATCCAACAAAAAAAAAAAAAAAAAAGCAGTCATAAGAATTCCCTTAATAGAAAACAAAGTTTAGTTCTAACTCAGCCCAAATAGTTTCCGTTCTGACGTATAATGAATATTGTAAAAATCGGACCGGATATCAAACTGGTAAGGAAAGGAGTTAAAAGTTTAGATATTTAATCAGTATAAAATCGTTATAAAATTGATATTGAACCGGTATAAAATAATAAGATGTATAAATTATTAATCTATTTTTTCT
>JAOXYD010000136.1:6682481-6707084 GCA_028565735.1 Pinacopodium congolense | reverse complement strand
AAGCATTTTTTGTAGCCCTAGAAATCGTATAGGACATAATTTCAGAGTAGATGAGAATACTCTAGATGCTAAAAGGGGAAAGTATACCCATTTTGTACTGAAGTTAACTTTTCCAAATCTTTGGTCTCTAAATTTTGACTACAAAGAAGAATATGGAAGTTGTAATATGAAGGACTTCATACTATCTTTTTCAAATATGACATCTATGGCCACAAGTTTAAAGAATGCTTATAAGATACAAAGGTAGACATAGATTCTATTAATGAACAAGGAAATTTGGGTCTCGTTTTAGCAAGACTAGAGGTTTATGAAAACTATGGCTCCTGGATGATTGTGCAAAGAGCCAATGGAAGAAGAAATGGAGATTTGGGAAATAAGGGCACAGTCTAAAATGATTAAGATGGGCATAGCTTAAAATCTAAGTAGGGATAGCATATCATAGTAAAATTAGGGTCAAGATTTGCTATCCTCGGACATGATGACGCTCATGCAACATAAACTACAAATGGAGAGGATTGTGGCATCATCATATTGGAATCCCGAGAACTCCAGTACACTCATCTTGGGAAAGAATCTTTGATCGAATAAGCACGGAGCGTTCAAGATAATGGTGGCATTAGCTAAGACAAAAGCATTTTGACTTGTAAGTCAATGTCTCCTCAGATAGCACCCAAGAGATGTGAGCTCATCAACCCTTGTTTGGCACTTAATCCTATTGAAAACATCAACAGGAGCAAATCTTCCACACCTTATCATGAATATGACAACAAACTACCATACTCTCCTACTAGTTCCCACTTATTACACGATACTGTAGCCACCTTCTGTAATACCTTGCCTTTAGTTAGCAATTTTCTTGCTAATGAGAATAGCATATACACCCTCCCTAATGAAAAACCTCTTGACTTTGGGGATGGAAAAGATTAATCAATTTCTTCTTATGCGAACATGAACTATCAGTTTCCCATGTTTTAGAAATAGTGGAGTAGGGCCACCCCTCTTTAGTGATGGAATTAGAAGAGCCTAATGTGGATCCCATGGAGCAATATAGGTCTTTCTTTCCTCTACTGTCTTTTTTCTTTCATTATCACTCACCTTTTTCTTATGTTATTAGTTGAGAACTATCAAGGTGCTATTGACCATGGGTTTCAAGCAATCCTTAAAATTTTGATTTATGCCTATAAATCCCTCTTAGTGGCTTTACTTAAACCAAGAGTTTGTCTAGACAAAAGTAGGAAAGTGTTTAGAAGATGGGGCTTCACGGGCTACGTAATTAAAGAATTTTTCTGGTGGTCTATGGTTATTTTGGTAGGAAGAAACCATTTCGGTTACAACTATCATGCAAACCTAGTAATTGCTACATGTGAGAATCCCTATTGAGCAAAAGGATACAAGGTTTTTTTTATAGTTGTGTATGGAAGCCTAATCCCTTCGATGAGGCAATAGTTATGGGTCGATTTTGAAACTATTAATCCTAAGAATGGTGGATCCTCGCTTTTAGCTGGTGACTTTAATGTTTTCCTTGCCATAGTGATAAATAGGGAGGATCAATTTTAGGAATCAAACCTTATAAAAAGTTTCAAGAATGGATGAGAATTTGCAATATGATTAATCTAGGATATGTAGGGTTAAAATTCACTTGGCAACATGGGAAGTGAAGGAAAGAATTGATAGAGCCATCTCCAATGTCCAATGGAGAATGAAATTCCCTGAACCCTCTGTGCTTTACCTTCCAAGGGTGAAATCTGACCACCACCCCCTCCTTGTTAAAATGATTGGGACCACTCCTCCTCCTCATGACATACATCCTTCTAAGTTTTAAGTGGCTTGGTTAACCCATGATCACTTCCATGATTATGTCAAATGCTCTTGGAAACATCATCTCCCCTTTTACGAAGCCAATAAAGAACTTGGATAGGATGTTAAGGTGAGGAATAAAATTGTTTTTAGCAAGATTCTTCATTAGAAACAAACTCTTCTAACCAGAATTATAGGAATCCAAACGACTTTAGAAATAAGAGACTCAAATTATTTTTTTGCTTTGGAAAAAACTAAAAGTTGAGTATGAGCCTACCCTTTATTGAGAAGAACTCTTATGGTTCTAGAAATCTAGACAACAGTGGCTTACTTTTGGTGATTCAAATACTAAATACTTCCATATTTGTACAATTATAAGATGTAATAAGAATAAGGTAGAGACCTTAAAAAATGATCATGAAGACTAGAAATTTGAGAAGGAAGAGCTCAAGCACCTGGCCTATGGTTTCTTCAAAACACTTTACACTCAAGAAATAGTTGGTGTGTAGTATCATAATCGAAATAATTTCCCTAAAAGTTTTGAATTTCTTAGAGGTAGGAAATTATATGGAGGTTAGTAAAGTCAAGATCGTATAATTATGGAGAAGATGAACCCTTTTAAAACTCTAAGCAAAGATGACACTTAATCCATCTTCTATTAGAAAATATGGGATGTGGTAGGCAACTCCATTTATGATTTTGTCTGAAAAAAAGTTCTGAAGGGTCATATTTTATACAGAAAGTGAGATGCTACTTGTTTTACTTCCTGAAATTGAAAGTCCTTTCTCCATTGTCCACTTTAGGCCTATTAGCCTATGTAATGTAGCCTACAAAATTGTAACTAAGATTATTGTAAAGGAAATTAAAACTTTCCTCCCATCTCTCATAATGCCTAATTAATATAGTTTCGTGCCAGGAAGATGAAAATCCTTTTTCTATTGTCCATTTTAGGCCTATTTGCTTATGTAATGTAGCCTACAAAATTGTGACTATGATTATTGTAGAGGAAATTAAACCTTTCCTCCCATCTCTTATCATGCTTAATTAATGTAGTTTTGTGCTAAGAAGATAATTACAAGATAATGTTCTTATTATGTAGGAGGTGGTGCACGCTATGAAAAAAAGAACATGGATGAAAGGGTTCAGGGCAATTGAAGTAGATTTGGAAAAATCTTTAGACTATTTAAATTAGAATTTTATTTATGATGTTGTCCAAGAAGCTAGGCTTCCCAGGAACCTTACCAATCTTATCATGAGTTGTACATTACTTCTACATTTTAGATAGTTTGGAATAGGGAGATGATAGAAAGCTTTATGTCTACTTGAGGCAACAGATAAAGCGATCCTCTCTCGCCTTACATCTTTGTGTTGTACATGGAAAGACTTGGTTATGATATCATGAGCAAAGTTGACAGTAAGCAGTGGAAACCAATTCATGTTAGCAGAAACAACCTAGGTATATCATAGCTATTTTTTATCAACATCCTTATTCTCTTCTTTGAAGCATATATTACACAAGCTGAAGTAATGAAAGAATGCTTGAGCTCTTTTTGTGTTAGCTCAGGCCAAAAGGTGAACATAAGCAAATATAAGCTTTTTTTCTTTAAAAATGTTGGGGGAACATTAGCGAGGACTATTGGTAAAACTTTTGGAATCAATCTCACCTCTTAGGCAAATACGTAGACATACTTCTCATTCATGATCAGGTTTCCAAAGTTACATACCAATATTTGGCAAACTCTATAAATAAAAGGTTTAATGGATAGAAATCTTCCCAACTTTCTTTTATAGGTAGAATTACCTTGGCCAATTTTATTTTAGGCACTCTGCCTATTTTCACCATGTAATTAACAAAAATTCCTAATGGAGTGAGCAATGACATTGATAAGAGGACAATCTATGGAATGATACAAAAAATATGAGAAAGCTCCATCTTATTTGCTGACATTGATTGTGTCAACTGAAATTACATGATGACATTGGCTGGTGAACTATCATAGATATAAATGATGCCTTGTTAATGAAATTAGGATTAGGATGGAAACTCTTAGTGTATGAAGGGGAACTATAGATGAAATTGTTTAAAGAAACATACCAACACAGTTTACGAAAAGGGAACAACCTTGTTTATAAAAATGTGGATTCTTATATATAGAAAGATATATACAAAACTTGCATTTGCTTGAAGGAAGGGGCTAAGTGGCTAATTGGAAATGGGAATAAAGTTAGTTTTTGGAGAGATTAATGGTTAAAAGATTTTGGCTCTCTCTTCTTATACACTGTGCAAAATATGTTTGAAAATATTTTGAGTTACAAAATCTCAGAGTATGTGAAAGCAGACGAGACTTAGGATTGGGAAAATTTCAAATATTTTCTCCCTCTTAACATTTGCCTTGATATTGCTAACAGGTGTCCTTTAGACCATCAGTAGGGAGACGATAAACTTATTTGGGATTTTTTTAATAATGTTAAATTTACAGTTAAGGGCTCTTATGAATTGCTTGCTTATAGCCATTGAGATTAGGCTAACTATCTTTAGAAAGAAATATGGAAATAAGAAGGTCCTCAAAGAGTTAAAACCCTTCTCTGGTACTTGGGACATGAGCAGTTAATTACCAACAGTTATACACAAAGTTGCAATTTGACTAATGATAATTATTGGCCTTTATGCAATACAACTGAATTGTCCATTATCCATGCCTTGCATGATTGCTAGGAGGTGTAGATTATTTGGAAAAAAAACTTATTCCTATGAGTAAATGTAGATGTTTTTTCTCAATTAGCTTGAAAGAATGGCTTGTAGTGAATCTATCCTCTTATTTTGAAAAGCATGATTTGGTACATTGGAAGTTTTTTTAAGGATTACTATGTGGTTTGCATGGAAAAAGAGGAACACGTTTGTCTTTAGACACATTACTCCTCAACCTTTGAATGAACATATGATAAAGCAGTATATCAAGGAAATTAAATTAACAAGTCTATCGTAAAGAAAACTTCGCAGCTGATTGGCTCTCTAAATACACCATGAATTATGCTTTTGGCTGTCATATTATCCTCTCTCCTCTTAGTGCCATTATTGAACTTTTATTTCGAGAGATAGAAGATGTCTCCTTTTCTAGGCGATGCCTTGTTTAGTTTCATTTTTTCTAATCTTATTTGACCCCCCCTCTTAAAATCTATTATTATGGAAGCAACACGTGAAACTTTAGTTCAATGGCCCTACAAAGAAATAAAATCAGAAAGTAAACAATGTGCAAGACTTGAGCACAGGGTTAGCACTTGTTTTTCTTGTTTTCAAGAGTTTATTTTGATATTTTTTAGATGGCATTCCCAATTTTAGATGCTTAGATTTAGATAGTTACTAATTTTATTAAAAATATAAAAAATAAACTTGACTTTTAGACTAAATTCTCAATTTTGGAGACCTAGATTTATAGTCCGGTTTCATTTTTCTTATTTTTTATTTTTAATAGTTTTTGTATATTTTTTTAATTTCTGTAATGTTTTTCGATTTTCATATTATATTTGTGTGCTATTTTTTAAAATTTTTATAATAATTTTTATTTTCATATTAAAAATAGAAATAAAAAATAAAATAAAAAACAAACAATTCCTTAAATTACTAATTTAATAAGTCATACCTGTAGGCCGAAGAAGATACTATTTCTGTACAGAACTGATCCAAGTTCTATTCATGCTCTTAAGGATGCCAACTTTCAACCATAAAGCCATAAGCAAATGAGCTTAGTGGATAGAAATAAAGTTTGCGCAATCAATACCTGGGGACAGTTAGCAGCTGAATTTTGATTGTAAATCAATTTGTTGAAGCTACTAAAAGACAAGGGAGTTAGTTGCCAGATTTTAATGCAGAGAGTGGTTGCCCACTGAGACATATGTTGTGAGCTTTAAATGCAGACATGGTTGTCCATCTTCCTAGGGGTAGATATCGCGCCTGAAGAGAGGCATTTATGTGAAAGAATTTACCAAAGAATAGTTTGAGCAAGCTGAGAGAAAACGAAATGGACACCTTGGAAAAGAGTTTGGGTGAACTGAGACACAGTTTTAGAAGTGGAAGGACTAGAGGTGTTGCTTGGAGGAAGGCACAGCTTAGAGCTCTTATTGACCTTGTGAAAGAAAATGAAGAGAGAATATATAAAGCACTTCATCAGGATCTGGGAAAGCATCCAGTAGAAGCTTACAGGGACGAGGTGAGTATTTTGGAGTGACTGAGATATGGTCTTATTCTCCTGTTTATCCACTAAACCCTCGAGAAAATTAATATTGAACATCTTATCTTGATTAATTGCACGCACAGAAACTTGAATATCTTACTTTGGTGTGATTTTCAATCTGTTTCGGTGACAAAAATGGTTCATCACATTTTTGCAGGTAGGGGTGGTAGAAAAGTCAGCCCGTTATTGTTTAAACCACGTGGAAAAGTGGATGGCCCCTAAAAAGGTTTATTTTGGTTTCACTTTCCTGTTCTGTTTCCGTACACAGAGAAGCGTACGAGAAAGAAACTGAATCTGATGTAATCTGTTTAGTAACTGTCAGATATTGTGAACAAATCAGGGGAGGAATAACCTGAAGGGCTTATCTCAATTCCTTAAAGGCTGACCATGGACATAAATTAGAACATGGAAGATTCATTTTGGTTTATATTTTTGAACAGGGTAGATTACCGCTGCTTTTTTTCCCCACAAGTGGAGAAGTGTTGCCTGAACCTCTTGGTGTAGTTCTTATAATGGCATCTTGGAACTTCCCCTTATGTGAGTGAATCAGTTCTTTGAGAATTCACTACGATAAATTTAGTACTTTATCAATTGAAACAAGACTTGAAGGAAACTCCATTGTTACGGAGAGCAAGCAAATATCTAGAATTCATAGAAAGGTCTGTTACTTGTACGCACCCATTTTCCTACATATATAGCCACATTCAATTAAATCTTTCACCAGTTACCCTTGAATTTAGCAAAATTAGTCATCAGTTAATCGGGTAAAAAGATGGACAAATTTCTAATATTTGTTTCATTTCAGATCAGGCACATAGTTCAGTTCTTATTGCTAGGTGTGTGATAGATATGTTGCGGTGGCTCATTAGAGAGTAGGATTAAAATTGACACTAGATAGAAGCTGCATTGAGTGTGATAATCTTCTTGTCTGCAGCATTGGCATTAGATCCATTGATAGGAGCTATTGCAGCTGGAAATGCTGTGGTTCTAAAACCATCAGAGATTGCGCCAGCATGCTCTTCTTTTCTTGCTGATACTGTCCCAAAATACTTGGATTCCAAGGCTGTAAAAATCATTGAGGGTGGATCACAAGTCTGCCAACAACTACTGCAGCATAAATGGGACAAGATATTCTTCACTGGTATCACCTTTACTTGAAAGAAATAAAATCTCATATGTAGATTCTAATGCTTCACACAGGAAAAAACCTGCAAGCACGTCTAGTCTTCTAATGGTAGACTTGCTCTTAATTTATGTATCTTCAGGGAGCCAACGTGTAGGACGCATTGTTATGACTGCAGCTTCAGAGCATTTAACACCTGTTACCCTTGAGTTGGGAGGAAAATGTCCTGCTATTCTGGACCTTAACTCGATCACCAATCCATCAGATAGGAAGGTTACATATAAGATTAGGAAACTGTAAATTCTTTGGTGATCATACATTTCAAACAAATAATTGACTTGTATTACATGTTTACATATTTTGGATTCAAAGACAGCAGCTAAAAGAATAGTTGGAGGGAAATGGGGGGCATGCAATGGGCAGGCATGTATCAGCGTAGATTATGTTATTGTGGAAGAAAAGTTTGCTACTCTTCTGGTAACGGCAATTCTTTTCCAGTGTGGATAGAGTCATATTGTCCATTTCAGTTGAATTTACAAGAAAAAGTTATCTTTTATCTTTCAGATAGGTTTACTAACAAAGATCCTAAAACAATTTTATGGAGAAAACCCGAAAGAATCAAATAGCATTAGCAAAATCATAAACAAGAGCAACTTTGATCGATTGCGCGGTCTTCTTAGCGATCCTCTTGTTCATGCTTCCATTGTTCATGGTGGATCCGTTGATGAAGATAACATGTAAGTTAAGCATGTATTATTTTTCCTTTTGGTAAAGCCTGGCTAGTGTTCTGACAATACAAAAGGAGCTGGCTTATCATGATCACAATTTGCAGGTTTATTGAGCCCACAATTTTGTTAAACCCTCCACTGGATTCTGACCTCATGACAGAAGAGATCTTTGGTCCCCTGCTTCCTGTCATCACTGTAAGAACCAAACACTTCAGAGCTTTTTCTCACTTTCAGGTTCCCATCAAATTTCTGCTTCTCTCCTTCTAATCAACAGGTAACCAATGCCTCTGCAGCTGAATAAAATTCAAGAAAGCATAGAATTTGTGAACTCCAGGCCAAAACCCCTGACCATCTATGCTTTCACAAAAGACGAATCATTCAAGAGACGGATTTTAACAGAAACATCCTCAGGAAGTGTGACTTTCAATGACACATTGGTTCAGGTAACACGAATTGATTCCACTAGCAATTTCATCAGGAAAACTGATCCAATCCATTACAAATATCTGGTTTGAACTGCAGTTTCTGTGTGATGAACTTCCATTTGGAGGTGTCGGCCACAGCGGCATGGGTAGGTACCATGGGAAGTATTCTTTTGATACCTTCAGCCATGAAAAAGCCGTGATGCAAAGAGCGTTCTATCCTGAGCTTGAGCCAAGGTATCCTCCCTGGAATAGTTTCAAGTTTCGGTTCATCAGATTGGCCTACCACTTCAACTACGTTGGATTAATCTTGCTTATGCTTGGACTGAAAAAGTAGCTGCACTTGGAGTGAAAAAATGAGCATTATATGTGGTAGTATTTTTTTTTTCTATGGTTTGAAGCACCTGAAATGATATGCAGCTCTAACAACATGGAAGCATAAAATAACTAATTCTTGATTTGGTTTTTTTTTTTTTTTTTTTTTTTTTTTTGTAAATTATTTGTCACATACATTATCCTTCACTTCTAACAATCGCGTCTAATATTATAAATGGATGTATTCTAACTATTTAATCTTTTTAAACAAAAAAAGGTAAATTCAACCAAATATAATACATTTAAAAGTTATGTATATATATATATACATATGGATTTTTATTTTTCAATTTGAGAAATCCGTCAAATTTTGGAGACTGAAACTTTGGGTTTATTTTTTGCATTTTGAAACGAAAAATAGAAGAGAAAGGAAACCAAATTGAGCGAGCAGTCGTTCCTATCTACAAAGTTCTGGGGTAAAGCAGTCGACCTTCTGGGGAAATGGTCAACACGCATACGCATTCCACGTCGTTCATATCTATTTGAACCATGAATCTAATCTTAGCACAAAGTCATTGTAATGAAAACAGCTTCCCTGTGTTACCAAACAATAACGTACACGTCACCACTAGGCAAACCCCGTCCTCTGACTAATAATTACCCTTTAATGAGAGATCTGACTCTCAGACGCCTATCACCGCCTTCAATAACTGCCGGACTTCACTATCCGACGATATCTTTTCCTCTATTTAGCATTAACTGCATGGCTTCGAGTAACGATCGCCCTCCGGCGTCGGAGAAGAAAGAAGATGAGGTGAAGGAGATGGAAGATGGGAAAGAAGAGAAGAAAGCGCCTCCGCCGCCGGAGATGCCGGAGCCCGGAGATTGTTGCGGGAGCGGTTGCGTGAGGTGCGTGTGGGATGTTTATTACGATGAACTGGAGGCCTATAACAAGCTTTACAAATCTCATGCGAAATAAGGAGTTTTTCTTGTTTTTGATTATGATTGTGATTGATTGCTGGATTTTAATTACGATTGACAGTGAAAAAATAAAAATAATTATTAAAATTCATTTATATGAAATTTATTTTCATATCGTGTCGTGGATGCTAAAAATTGATACGATCTTCAAATTTGTTTTGCATTTCCTGTTTTAATTATGATTGTGATTGATTGCTGGATTTTAATTACGATTAATAGTGAAGAAATAAAAATAATTATTAAAATTCATTTACATGAAAGTCAACTTCCAATCATGTCATGGATGCTAAAAATTGATACGATCTTCAAATTTGTATTGCATGCTTTTTAGGGAAAGATATGAATTAAACAAAACTCGTGCTACATGCTTTTAGCGCAAGGGATTAGTCATAACTCTATTTACTGACTATATTTCGAAGCGGTTAACAACAAGACAGTGAAGGATTGGAGAAGTTGCATTGCAGACCTAAATAATTCTGTAGTAATGCTATTAGATTAGAAGATAGATGAGAATGGGACCAAAACTTTTTTCTTCACATGCATGATTAGGATGAAGCTGAAGCTAAGGTTTGTGGTCGCCAGTCACCTTTCTGGGCGCTGAGCAGACCTTCTTGGTCCTTTGAAAAGGTTAGATGAACCTCCCATCGCAGTGACTTCAACAAGTTCTCAACTTCTCCTATTGCCCTCGACTCGTCCCGAACAATCAACTTGCCCCCAGGTCTTACTATTCTATCCACTTCCGCCATGACAGGAGCAAGTTCACATCTGCAAACACAAAGAATACAATTTGGTCATGGGACTTGGAGGGGCAAAGTTGATTGCTAATGTTGTGAATGAACAACATTGATCCATAAATGTTAAGAGACCTCTTTTTCAGCTTTGAGAAGAGATGGTCTGCGTGTAAAAGGTCATAAGTTCGAGGATAAGTGCTGAAGGATTCACACCAGTCATGGTACATTCCAAAAAGGCCTCGCTCATATATTATGGGGAGAGTATCTGGAGAGTCAACGTTCACTACGTTTATGACCCATACCTGAAGATCTTTTAGAGCTGCTGCGAACCTGGATTCAAGCAAAGCACAAATTCTGGCAACTAAGAGCTAGATGGTAACATGAGGCAAAATAAGATCAATAGCTGGAGGATTCCCTACCCCCCATAAACAGCTCTCATGTCCATGACATTTCGGACATTGGACCAACTGATGCCTAATCCCTTCATGTATGTATTTCTTACTACACGTTTCCAGTGTTCATAATCTGTGGAAAAATCTTCCGGTGCGGGCTTGCCATAGATGCCCATCTGTGAGCTGTTTAGCCAATAAGGAGGAGTCTGCAGTCTACCAGGCCACTCAACAGGCCATTGAGACCCTCTTGCAGTCTCGGCAACGGGCACCCGATGCATGCAAGCCTGGAGAGGTACATACCTGAGAATCGAAAGCTTCATTGATAACCATATTATTGATTCAATATGCACTAAAAGCTTTAACTTGGACGGTCCTGCAATTTCCAATCACTGCTGTCTCCTAAATTTCATGTGAGAAGACATACCAGGCAGCATCTGGATCATCCTCATTCTTACACATAGGAGGGCTGTTTTTCTTTCTTTGATCATAGCATTCATTTGTCAAAGGTTTTCTATATATTGCGGCGCCAACCGAGTTGAGTTTGTCCTTCTTGATAGTCACAAGCTCCCAACACATGGATACAGTCAATGCAGACATTGCTAAGACAAAGAAAATGAGTTAATTTGATGAATTTAACATGTGCATGGTATCCATACAATCCTACCTTGCCATATCTCTACATCTTCTTTAAGCTTCTGGTATACAGGAGTAGCTGACCAGACAAAATACCCTCCAGGTCTTAGAACACGATTAAGTTCCAGAAGCAGAAGACCACCTGAATCATAGAACTATCCTTGTCATCCATCCGCAAGTCCAAAGAAAAACTAAACATATACCGTTGACTTGCTACATGGTAGCAGGCTATTCATGTTCACTATACAGTATCTGTAAAAGATCAAAATGCGGAAAGTATTCAAAGCTCAACAAGAAGTCACAAGCAACAGTTTATGACCTTCTGCATGCCATGGCACTCTACAACGTGCACAGTGTATAAGATCAAAGACCCTGCTTGGAAATGGGAGGCGCTGAGAACCCATGACGGCAGATATTGCAGGTATTCCTCTTTCAAGGGCAAACTGAACTTGAGCTTCATGTTCATCTTTAGGTGCAAACGACATTGTCAGAACATCCCTTTCAAAAATATAGCCACCAAAGCTCGCAACTCCGCATCCAACATCCAAAATTACTCTAGTGTGCTTCCCCCATTGAATATTGGGCACTGACTGCAGCCATTAGCGACATATTAAGACGGGCTCTACTAATATAACTTTATAGGCAAAAGACTAATCCTTGCCGGAGTAGAAGATGTAATCAAGCATCTGAGACCATCAAGAGCGTCAGATTATATGTAGAAATTATTCCAAAGGATAATATATAAAAAGGTTAGTAATGCCATATAACATATTGTGTGCTGAGCCTTCAGAAGCATCAGAATGTCTGTGAAAGAACTCTGTATATTTAGGAAGTTGCATAAATATCAGTAGTTATTCTTGGACATTTAACGAAAGTCATTGCCAAGGGCCTCCTTATTAAGTAGTCAGGCGTCAGAACAATTAAAATATTACATGACAATGTTATATCACACCTGTTGAAGGAAATCAACGTAGTGTAGAGCTCCATGTATGAACTGAGTCCCACCACCAGGAAAGGTCAAGAACTCTCCGGTCACCTTCACCCAATTCTGGTGTCCCTTCACCTTTGCCAATAGGGTGTGAGGTACATTATGATACCATATCTGCTTGACCACATTAAAAGAGTTATTACAAGTAACGCAAAGGCAAAATCACCCTCTAATAAAACCTTCAAGAATCATTCATACCTTTTCTCTGCTTTTAGGCCATGTGATTGGCCTTTTGTACCCTTCAGGAACAGGGACCAAGCAAGTAGGTCCCTCCTCAGGGCAATGCCTCTCTCTATGCTCAAAGTGCTTGGTGCTTTTCAAGTGTTTTACCGCCTTCTCGTTGTCTAAACAAGGTATATAATCCGGACCTGCAGTGACATTACAGAGTTGCCATGTGTAGCCATAAATGCTTTCTTTACCATCTGATTCCTCCTTTCGTCTTTCTTTCTCGTTCTCAGATTCAGCTGCCTGAGTGGACCAGGACTTTTTTGACTTTTTTGACTCTTTTGGTATTTCTGAGGAGCTACTACCTGTGAACGATGTCTCTATGCTCGATTCTGTAGCCTTACTACTTGTTGTTGTGTCCTGGATTCCAGTTTCTTGCTTAGTTGCCTGATTATCAATTTGGCTTTCAGTGTTCGTTGCTGTTTCTGAAGATTCCTGCTTTTGTTGAGTTCCAGTGGTTGTTAGGTCTGAATAAGTTTGCTTTCCTTCTTGTTGCTGGGTATCGTGGTTCGTATAGGTGGCTTGCTTCTGTTCTTGCTGTTTTTGTTGTTGTTGCTCCATTCTTTGTTTTTGATCCTCTTCTGATACATCATTCTGAGACTCATTTGAAACGGTCTGAATTCCGGAGTCTTCAAGTCGTTGTTGCTGTTGCTGTTCTTCATATGATTTCTCATTTTGTTGTGTCTCATGTAGCTGTTGATTTCCATTGTCCATTTGATTCCTTGAATCCTGGGACTTCTTGCCACTGTCAACCTCCTGATATTGATTTTCCACATTCTGTTGTTGTCGACTTTCAGACACTTGATTTATATCCTCATTATCAGAGTTCTTTTTTTCTGTCTGCTGGTTTCCATCTGAGCTTTCTTGATCAGCCTGTTGGTTTTGGCTCATTGCACTTTCCTCAGACACCTGATTTTGTTTCTCTTTTTGATTTTCCTGTTCCTGAGAGCTCTCGTCAACAGTCTTGCTATAAATCGCCGTGTTTTGTTTTGTTTGCTCTTTATCATTCTCGTTATTGGTCTTCGGCTCATCAGATTTAATGGCATCAGCAGGAAGATCACCCGGGTTGTCTTCAAAAACAGGCTGATCACTTTTATTTGAAGCCTCTGTTTTCTGTGAGTCAGTGGACGATGAGACATCAGGCTCAACGTTCTTGGTGACAACAGAATCTGTTTTCTCTGCCTCATTAGAGGACGTGACGACAGCAGAATCTGTTTTCTCTGCCTCGGTAGAGGAGGTGACATCAGTACCGACGTTGTTGGTGACTGCAGAATCTGTTTTCTCTGCCTCGTTAGAGGAAGAGGCATCAGTACCAACGTTGTTGGTGACAGTAGAGTCTGTTTTCTCTGACTCAGTGGATGAAGAGGAAGAGACATCAGTCTCATCATTATTGCTGGCAGTAGACTCTGTTTTTTCTGCTTCATTGGAGGAGGATACGTCAGTCTCGACGTTAGTGCCAGAGACATCATTTCGCTCATTGGAGGAAGAGACGTCAGTGTCAACGTTAGAGCCCGTGAGGGCTGAGATGGTGTCTTTGGATACACGGTTGGTGGTTTGTCGTGGCAAAGCAGAGTGGGAGGTGAGCATCCAAACACCAACAACAGATAATGCTATGAAAGATACGGTGGCTATGGTTGTTGTGTACGACGAGGAGGAAGAGCCTCGCTTACTATTACGAGACCTACCAATAGCCATTTATTTAGCCTGTGCTTCAAGGATTTGTTTCTTCTTTCTTTTGCAGGGTGAAAATATGCATCAATGGAAAAGTTTCGAAAGTGATTGATGAGGTTGGAGGAGAAACAGAGAGATGTTGTTGACAGGACAGGACAGGACAGGAGAGGACATTAGAGAAATATTCCTCAGTTGAACATCTCAACGATCCTACAGAGTCGGAGAAGGAAAATTTGTTGGACTATGAAACCCTTTTCTTAGTAGGTTTGTGAGGTGAAGAAACACCTGAGAGTTTTGAGAATATGGCCGTGACTGTTGAGCATGACCACAACACTTGCATGCCTAAAATGTCGACTTTTGCAATAAGCCCATTGGATTTGCATTGGCAGAGTTCGCAATCTAAGAAGGGCATTGGAAATTGTTAATCCAAATTGGGATTGTTAAGAAAAGCCCAGATGGAATTGAAAACTTAACGTAAAAAATATCCATTTCTAATCATGAGAGCGGTATATTAAGTGATGTTAAATTCTCACATCCGTTAAAATGAGAATTTAAGATGATTTATATACAAAGGTGATCTTTGCCGAAGATATAAATTTTCCTGTGTATGAATCACTCATCCTTCAAACTCGAGATTAGTAGGAAAATTTTAAGAAAATTTACCCTAATTCTCAAATTGGACCCACAAATTTAATTTGAGGGTCTCACGGAAGCAAGATAAGATTCACTCTAATACTTATAATTTCAAAAAAAAATTAAAAATGTTTATTTAATACCACATGTACATTTAATTATTGAAATTTTAACAAGTTCCATTAGTTGGAGGTTTGATAAGGTTATTTTTATAATATTACGATTTAATTTAAACGTTAAAAAACATTGGAGCCTGACCTAATATTTAGTGTAAAAGGTCGAGGTTAAAATAACCTTTTTCCATTGAACAATATTGCTTAATATTTTCTTTTAACCATTTTTTCAATTAAAACTTCATCTCATTGTCAAGAAGTTTCATAATTATATATTTGGCTATATTTTCAATAAAAATGTCATTATGAAACAATAGCTTAAATACTCCCACCATAATAAATAAATAATTAAGCATAAAATTAGCTAGAATTTATAATTGTACCTATTTTTTTTTAAGTACTAACCAATAAATGTTTTAAAGGGAGCTCAAACTTTTGAATTGCATTAAGATTGGACACAAAGACATCTATGACTAATGCATAGAAGGATTTGAAAATAATTGGCTTAAAAGCTTTTAAAGAACTACCATAAACTGCCTAATATCAATAGCTACATGTTGAAGATCAACTTTTAGAAAGCTTTTGATTCAGTAGAATGGTGTTTCTTAGTTAAACCATTCAAAGCTTTCCACTTTTTCAGTGCAGTCACCACGTGGCTTCTACAATTCTTCACAATAATGTTATTCATCATCTTAAGTAATGGTGAGCTAATCCCTTTATTTAAAGAACAAAAGATCTAAGGATCGATAATCCTTTGTCTCTTTGCAATCTGCATGAAGGTTCTCACCCTTCTAATCTATATAAAATTTGATAATTGCAACAATTTTGAATCTTATCGCAAATGATAATTGCTGAAACTCTTTAATTTATCTTTTATAGACGACTTTTTATTTAGCAAAGTTAATGTTTATTAAAAAACATAGAAGTATTAGTAATTAATATGGACAAAACTTATTGCATCAGTTGAGAATCTAGATATAGCTTCACGTTTAGTTTAACTCACAATCTTTAAACTCAAAACCTTACTATTGAAGTATTTAGGAATTCCGCTTGTTACATCCATAGACATATAAGGACTACGTGCCCCTAAATAGAAAAATGGAATGAAAAAAAAATCTCTCTTATAAAAGGAGACATTAATTAACTGTTTCAATCTTAAATTATTTATAAGCTATATGATTATAAGGCTAAGGTTTAACAGATAAAACTTTGCTTGTTAAAAAAGAAGGCGGCCTCAACTTTAACTTTACATGAATGATGAACAAAACACTTATAAGACCTAATGGCATTTTAGAAGAGGAGTGAATTGAATGTTTAAAAATTTTCTAAACTAAAACATAAACTACCTAAACTAATTTTTGTAAAGTATGAAGTTTCTAACCCAAATTTAACCTATATATGATGAAGTACCAATATAAATCAAATCCAAACAATTTAATAACACTCATAACATGCATAAATTAAAAGGAATAGGAAGAAAGGATACACAATCGATTTCTATAATAGTTTAGAATCTAATTTATACATACGTACACTCCCCAATACTTTATTAGGAATTTTACTATATCAAATCCTCCATAGGATGAAGAAAAACTCTTATAATAATATTCTTTTCAAAAGAGGCGAAGACTAACCCAACAATCTTACTTTATGGTGAAAAGTAATTCAAAACAATCTTACTTTGATGGGTAAAGAGAAATCCTTTCTCAAACTCAAAAATTAATACTTTAATCCTAATAACCAAGTCCCAAAAATTAAGCTCTCAATCTCCACTCAAGTATACACAAACTAAAATAATTAATTTATCAAAATAAAAATTAAAAGGGTTTGAAAATGTAATGAATGCAAACTCACCAATTAACTCATTCTCTCAAATTCATTTAATACATAAACAACCCCAAAACTCATCCAATGCTTTCTCAATCATCAAATATGCATAAAGATTATTCCTCACACTTAAAAGATCTATTTATAACCTCTATAAGCTCAAAAGGTTGTTAAAAACTCAAAACAATTGTTTCATGGTAAACCAAAGGAGGTTTTAATATTAGTTTTGATGATAACAAAACATGTTTACTTACTAATAATTTAAGTTTATGTTGTAAAATTTAAAGATAAGAGCATTTCTTGATGAATTCAATATAGAGTGTTTGAGCTTAGAGGGCAAATTTCGAGGAAATGGAAGGAAAAGAATCAAGCAAACTCCAAAACCTTAGGGGTTGTTCGTTTGGGTTGTTATTTTTGTTTTGGTTTTTATTTTTTCTAAACAAAAAAATTGAAAAAAAAACAGCACAAAAACTCAAAAAACATTATACTAATACAATACAGAAACTGAAAAAAAATAGCACAAAAGTTAAAAAAAAATACAAAAAACCCAATACAAAAATATAAAAACTACAACAAAAAGCCACAACTAAAAGCTGAATCAAACGACCCCTTAGTTAGATAGTTTTAAATGTGTTTGTAAGTTTTATTTATTGTTCAATTGATCTAAGGGCTTCATCTTATCATACATTGCATATAAATTTTAAAAAGACACATAAAGTTTCATTATATAAGCAAATTCAAGATTTTGAAGTTATTGAACCATTTTATTCATATAGTCTCAAAATATGTTTTGAAACTTATTTGAAGTCATATTCATTGTTAGGAAAATGTTTGGATCATATTTTGACTTTTTTGGGCCTTAAATGGTGGGTGGATAAGGCTAAACAAAACCTATCAAAAAGGTCATTTAACTCCTATCTACCTAGAAGCTAAATTGCACTTGTTTAAACTTCAATGACATTGTTTAGCTTTCTAAGAACCATCGTTTAGGTCTCTAACAAGTAACGATTAGTTTTCTTTTTCGAGTTTCAATGACTTTTTGAGTCCCAAATGTTTTTACTCCTAACAACTCCAATCACTTCCTAACCCTATAAATAACGTTCCTAAACATTTTTATAAAATCTTTATGCACTTAAATCAATCTCACAAGCTCAAAAATCTCAAAACCTTAAAGCTACCTCTATTTTTTTACGTTCTTACTTCAATATCATTTTTCTTCATTCTATTCTATTCTGGATCATTAAAATTATTTCTCTTAGTTTGTTTCAGTGTTCAAGAGTTTGTTTGATCAAAATTTTGTATTTTTTGGTGTTTGTTTCATTTATTTCAAGCTTAAATTTACATATATATCAAAATTGTAACTGTTATTACTACTTTTTTTTTTTAATTTTGGTTTTAACTATCTAAATCTATTTTGGGTGTTCAAATCTACTGGTATTAGTTTTGTTTAGTGTTTAAGAGTTTCATTGGTCATTTTTGTGCATTATTAAGGGTTTATATTGGTAGATTTAAACTTATAAATTCATAAACATCATAACTGTCCAATTTTGCATGTTCTAACATTCATTCATATATTTGAAGCATTTAATCCAAATTTATTGATTTCAAATTACTGTATTATGCTTGTTTAAATCCCTAAGGGTTTCATTAATTATAGAAGTGAATTTTTATAGGTTTATTTTAGTGTTTGGAAGCACTTATAACCTCATCTATCAAAACTATCCATATTTGATTCATTTCATTTTTAACTTAATCATTCATCATATATAAACACTTTTAGTGATTCAAATCTGCCATATTAAATTTTTATGAGTTTTCAAGTGCATCATTATTCCATCATTTCATTTATTGAAAGGAAAGAGCGCTTGTTTTAAATGATTTTTAAGTGCAACACCTCTTTAGGTATATATTGTTACTTGAAATGGGATTATTGAATCATTTAGTTATTTAATCTTGTAAAGGCTCCTCTTTACCATAAAAAGATTTATCAAAATATTACTCTTCACCTTCAATAAGAGGATTGTATCTTTTAAGGTTACTCTTCATTTTAGAAGAAGATTGTACTTATTCTTGATTAGTTAGTGGAATTTTCAACAAGAAGATGGAAAGAAGACATAGTCTATCTCTGGGGTAGGCGAACCTCTACAAATCTTAGTATTCCTCTCTTTTCCTTCATTCTTTAAATTTATGCTCTTGTATTTGGTTTATTATTGATTGAACTTGTTCCATTTGCACAAGCTTATATTAGGTTGAATATTAGTTTAGTGATTGTATTTAGATTGAATTGACTTAAGTGGCTAGTTTAATTAGTTTAGAAATTTTAAATTAGTTAATTCACCCTCCCTCACCCCCCCTCTCTTAAGGGCCTCTTAGGGCTTACAATTATTATCAGAGTTTAGGTCTCACATTTGCATACATTTCTAAGGAATTTGTAAGTAAACATTCATTATAGCACATTTTCTAGATTCGTCTAGTTATGAGAGTCAAAATATTAGTAAAGTATCTTTTTTTATGAGAATGATTACTTGTATTGGAAAAATAAGATGGAATTTTTCCTTCAAGTAAAAAATGTTAAATTGTGGGCTATAGTGAGTGAAGAGTTATACATTTCTATTAAAATTGAAAATGGTCAAAGAGTTCCTAAGGTGAAGGAAGAGTATAATGTAAATGATGAAAGATTAATTTCACTAAATATTAGAGCCATTTACATTTTATTTTATGTATTAAGTATAAATAAATTCCATAAAATGTCTATGTATGAAACGATAAAAAAATTTGGCATACACTAAAAGTTATTCATAAAGGTATTAACCAAGTGAAAGAGAGTAAGATGTTCATCCTCATTCATCAATATGAGTTATTTTTCATACATCATAATAAAAGTATTTCTAACATGTATACTATATTCATTGACATCATAAATGCATTAAAGGGTATAGGAAGAACATATTTAAATATTGGACTTGTTAGAAAGATTTTGAAGTTTTTACTAAAGGATTAGGAGGCAAAGGTAACTGTCATTCAAGAGGCAAAAGACCTTAATATTTTACCTTTGGATGAATTGATAGGTTCATTGCTCATACATGAGATGATAATGAAAGAGTCAACAGCAAAAGAGGAGGAAATTTCATCAAAAAGAAAGAACTTAACATTCAAAGCCAAAAAAGAAGAGTCTAGTGAAGAAGAGAGCTCTTTAGTAGATAGCAAGGATGACATAGCTCTCTTCACTAGAAAGTTCAAGAAATTTTTAATGAAGAAGGCATACTTTAAGAGAAAAGAGTAAGGTAAGAATGATTATAAGAAAAAATTTACTAATGTTATTTGTTTTGAATGTAGGAAATGGGCCCTTTGAAGAGCCATTGCCCACTTTTCAAAGATAATGAGAAGGATGAAAGAAGTAACAAGAAAGAAAGAATGGAGAAGAAGGATAAGAAGGAAAAGAAACCTTTGAAGGCTTTGTGGGAGACGGAAAGCAAAAAATCTAAAAATGAAATATCCAAATTTTGTCTCATGACTTTAGAAGATGAGGTACCATCTTCTTCCCAATCTAATGATGATGAGAATAATAATTTGGAAGTAGGATTAAGCTCTGATGAGTTAGTTAAGTATTTAGAAATGTGTTACTTTGAGAAGGAGGAAAGTATCTTCCAAATATAAAGAATGTTTAAAGTTAGTTGATGAACTTAAGTTCGAGAATGAGAGATTATTAAAGGATATGCATGCTTTAATGTCTAAGAGTGTGGATCTTGATAGTGATAAGAAGAAGATGATAGATGAAAATGATTCTTTAAAGAATGAGGTAAAATGTCTTATAGGATCATTAGAAAATTTTACTAAGGGAAAAGAGAAATTAGATAATATTTTAGGAGCCCAAAAGGCTTCTAATGATAGGTATGGCTTAGACTTTACTCATAGGAGTGGAGAACCTAATGCCAAGACTATTTTTGTAAAGGAAAAATTTTAGATGAAGAGCATGTTTCTTAGCCATATTTTGGCAATGGTGCATCATCTTTTAGAACCTAATCAAGGAACATTTATCATGCCTTCATGTATACTTCAAGACCTACATCTAGGAGAAATATG
Source organism: Pinacopodium congolense (assembly GCA_028565735.1). NCBI lineage: Eukaryota > Viridiplantae > Streptophyta > Magnoliopsida > Malpighiales > Erythroxylaceae > Pinacopodium > Pinacopodium congolense. The sequence goes on along the minus strand of JAOXYD010000136.1, from coordinate 6,686,190 downwards.
TATGCTCCAAGAAAAGACATAGTTTCTTTATAAATGCAAAATCAACATATATGGCATATAGGCCAAAATTCATACATATTCGGCCTACATATTCACATGCACTGCATACTCATGCATAAAGAAATGTTTCTTACACTCATTTTAGGCTCATATTTCAACAAAGAAGAAACTTTAGAAATGTTGTATTAAGATTTTCATATAAGAATAAATTTAGACCAAACGTGCATTTTCATAAAGTTATATATGTTTGTAATTATTATGGTAGGTTTGGTTATTTAGAAAATTTTTATTTTAATAAATTATCTAGGTTTTCTAATTTTCCAAAGGCATTAGGAACTAGAAAGGTATCTAACCCACAAAGACCCAAATTAATATGAGTGCCTAAAGTGAAATGATAATCTTTGTTTTATAGAAATTCAAGAGGAGCACATAGTATATAGATAGTGATTACTCTAGGTATATGATAGGGGATGCCTCTAAATTCTTTTCTTTGAAGGGTAAAGATAATGGTTATATCACCTATAGAGACAATGTTAAGAGTAAGATAATTGGCATTGGTAAAGTTGGTAAAAATATTACTATCATTGATAATGGACTTTTGGTAGAAGGTTTAAAACATAATTTGTTAAGTACAAGTCAATTATATGATAAAGATTTTAAAATGACTTTTAAAGGTAAATCTTATATAGTTTCTAAATAGATTGATAATAGTATTGTTTTCATTGGAAAGAGAGAGGGAGACATTTATATCATTAATTTAAATTATCTTTCTAACCAAAATATTGAGTGTTTAATTTCTATAAATGAAGATGCATAAATGTGGCATAGGAGGCTAAATCATGCTAATATAGAGCATATCTCAAATCTTTGTGTTAGGGGTTAAATTTGTAGTATTCTTGGATGTTATTTAATGTTAATTTAACCCTATTTTAGTGCTTAAATGTTCTATTTATGTGTTATTATGTTTACTTTGCATTAGGGAGCTTAAACATGAAGATTGGAGTCAAAATATGAAAGTTGGACAAAAAGTCAACTCAAAAGTCAAAGGACAACGGCCCCCTATGTAGGGTGTCGTTGTCCTACTGTAGGGTGCCGTTGTCCCCCGACAGAAATTGCAGTTTGATGTAGGATGAATAGGGTGCCGTTGTACATGAACAGGGTGCCGGGCAGGTTGGGTTATCGAGTCGGGTCCATTTTTGACATCCCTAATTGTGTATACATTCTTCCTTTCGCAAATAATATTTCCCAATTCCTTTCAGATGCATAAAAAAACATTTTTGGATCATAATTTTAGATAGTTGTGAAACTGATTTTGTTTTAAAAATAACATTTTTAGTGTTACAACTATTATTACAAGTAATAATTGGTAAATACATCTTGCTTTCCAAGTAATATTTACAAAACTAGACCAGAAATTGAAATTGAAAAAAAAAAGAACACCTAAAGTACTATAGAATGAAAATAGGAAAAACAAAGCAGAGAATAATATTACAAAGTAAAAGGCACACAAGAAAATACGTAAGCTAATTTCAAAAGAATAAATCTAATTTTTTCATAAAAAAACAAGAAAAGAGAGGCAACAAAAAAAACAAGAAAAAGCAATGTTTTAAAAAGTGGATGGACATTGAACCGGCAAGGAAAGAGGTCTAAGATTCAAAAGTTCGACAGGTATAAAATCGTTATAAAACTATTATTAAACCGGTATAAAATAATAAGATATATAAATTATTAATTTATTTTTATTTAATTTTTACTAAATTATAGTATTAAAAATATATTATATTAAAATTTTTATTTTAATATTTATTATCTTAAATAAAAAATATAATAAATTGAATAATAAATAAATAATATCATATAAGAATAAAATAAAAATAAAAAGAAGAAAGAGGAGTAAAGTTAAGAGGAGAAAAAAGAGAAGAAGAGAGAGGAAGGAAGAAGAGAGAGAGGAAGGAGGGACTGGAGAAGATGAGGGGAGCAAGATTGGGTTTAAAAAATTAAAAAAAAGAAGTACCGAAGAGAGGTAGGATTAGGGTCAGGAAGGGTCAAACCGAAGGAATAAATAGGATCAAACTAGCTGGTTAAATAAAAATTAATTAATTTTTTTAATTAGAAGGTTTTAAGAAAAATCAACCAATAAACTGATTGGTTTTAAGTCAATTGAATTGAATCAACTTATTCAATTCAGTTTTTGAACAATAGAAAAAAGAGATAATCAAGATGAAGCTGTAGGGCTAGGTCTAATTTGGTTTTGAAACAATGGAGAAAAGAGGAAATAGGATGAAGAGTGCTCTACACCTTGAACAAGCAAGTAGTATGTCATTGATTAGTTTATTTAGATATTTGATTTAATTCTATCAACTCTCATTAACTCTCAAATACTAATATTAATAATTTAAGTCTTACAAGGTAGGATTGGAATGAGAGTGGGAAGTGATGGAAAATTAAACAATAAAAACAAATACATATATATATATATATATAGATATATATAATATCAAGTTCTGCATTCAAATTGACTTTGGGAGCACAATTTATACTTGGTATGTTAACAGGAATCATTCGTTCTTCAACTTATTTACACCTAGCTAGTAATCGCTGGCAGGTTATGCTTCTTACGCCAAACGTTACAGCCTTTTTCAGAGTCCGGTTAAGTAATTAACTAATTTACTAATTAAGATGTCCACCAACAAGATATCAAACATTTTCTATTGATTAATTTGCAATTCAAAGTCAAAGATACTGACATATGAAAGGGGCAAGTTCTCTCTTATTCCTCAAAGGTCTGGATTGAGGCACCTTGTCCCTTTCTACATATACACGTAGCTTTCGTAAGGGTTAACTTGAATATATGTCATACACTTTTATTTATACGAGGGAAAAGAGGAAAAGATAAGTGATGAATGACATAAGAAATATCCATGGCAACGAACATCAATTCTGCAGCTCTTACAAGATGCTCTGCAAAGTTAGATAAGAAGTTGTTGCCCCAATCTGGTTGACAATTTGTGTAGGATGGATTGCATCCCAAAACAAGTAGGAGTTCCTGAAGGTGCATGGAGCTTCATTGGGAGTGCAGAGAACAGGGTTTACTTGACAGCAGCTGCTTGTCTTAAACCCCAAGCCTGGAAGTGGAAGCCCAAGATACATTAACCAATGGTCTTCTAAAACTATACACTAATGTTTTTGTAACAATAAACAGATTTATTGCTGTTGAATTAGCAATATATATGTACCTGGAGTGGATAAATATCGAAAGACATTTCCATAGGTATCCAAGTAGACGAAGTTAGCGTCCATAAGATCCTTGTTAAGCTGGTTTACAAGGGATTTAAGATTGTCGTTGAACATATTTGCTGCATTGTTCATGTAATCAACGCACAAGGAGCCATTGGTGCCATAGGTAGCAATAGCATTTGGTGTACACCCTATTTGGATGATTCCAGTTAAGGCCACCTTCCTTGCTCCAGAATTATACAAACTCTAAATCAACCAGTAGCCATAAATAAATCACTTGTGCCTTATTAATATATTATCAATCTAAATAGGGGTGAGATTTGGGAATCGATCGTAATAAACTAACCATAATTTTTTGTTTATATTCTTCAATAAGAACTTCTGCGAACTGAACTAGGCTGTACTCCTTGCTAGTGTTGTAAAACTGGGGCAAGAAGTAGTTGTTGATGTAATCGTTAGTGCCAATTGCGAA
>JAOXYD010000136.1:6665711-6682381 GCA_028565735.1 Pinacopodium congolense | reverse complement strand
AATATTTTTATTACATTTAAATAAATTATAAATAGGTAAATTATAAAATTATTTTTAAAATAACATATTATATTTTTTAAATAAGATATCAACTAACTGTTAGTAGAGTAGATATTTCTAATTTATTATTCATGACAAATGCATTTTCTTTATAAATTACCTTTTAAAATTTATTATAATTAAGATCAAGTAATAATTTTTTTTCTTTTTAATTTAAATTTAATATAATTAATATAATCGATAATCAATTGGTCAAACTACTTAATTTATAATCAGTTAAACCGATCAAATCGCTTAATTTATAACTGATTAAACCGAGAAATTTTCTTACAATAAAATTTTTATATAAAATCAAATTGATTAACTGAATCATTTATAATTTACTAAGTTCAACCGGCTAAACTGAAACAATTTTTAAAACACTAATTATTTCCGTTCTAATATTCGGTAGTTAGGAAAACTGTAGCATACGACGGGGTAATTTGCTTCCAACAGGGTGGTGTTAGGGGTTAATTTGCGTTGGTGTTGGACAAAGTGAAAGCCCAACACGGAGCTGAATATAGGGCACCTTGGCCCCCTCATCCTCCCATTTTTCAGTTTTAGACATGGTGGAAACATCAGCCAGTGGAATCTGATATTTCTGTTGCAATGGAAATTGAAAATGTCTGTCATTTCCAAAACCTGGAACCGGATTTAGGGAATAATGCAGTCGTTTGAACATCTGTTTTCTTGATTTTCTCCAACTTTAGACACTGACTGACTTCTAGATCATGCACCGCCCCCCTTGTCTGTTCGTTCACAGTCCTAAAAGTGGATTCACATTTTCCTGTACGCACTTTTGCTGTGCCATAAATTAACTGCTTTTTTTTTATTTAATCTTTAGATGAGGGTTGATCTTTCTCATCTTTGGTAGTAATTATAATTTCAATTACCATTATATGGGCAATAAGAGTTTAATTATTAATTGGCATGAGTCTTCTCAAATAAATAGATAACAGTATCTTTGCCAATATTAAGGCTTTGAGCCTCCAAATTCCATAAACAATTATTATATCTATCCAAGTTTCATGGAATTGTATTTGATTGAACTAGCGGAGAGCAAAAGTGAAGATGTGTTATATATATTTGCCAACGGAAAATTTTGTAATAATTATTGTTTAAGCCCATATTAAATAAACTCTTGAAAACTGTTAAATCCACTCAATTAATTAAATAACAATGGAATTTTACGTCTTTCTGAATTAGTGTTAGAATTTCCTCAATTTGGAACCCAAACCCATAACTTGAGTTTTGAGACCAGATCAACCAGCCCTCAGGGGCGTTAAGTTTTATAGTTTTCTCTTCTTTCTTTTCTTTTTTTTTTTTTTGGAAAATAGTTCATTTTTATATTTTAGTGATAGAAAAGGTGAAACTTCTGAGTCAATTGTGTCATACTCGTGGGAGGGCAGCTGACCAGTGATACTCAATTTCAACCAGATTGAGCTTAAAATCATGTGACAACTACGCCTACTAGATTCCAACTATCTAGGCTAATTCCCTGACTGTGAATCTGATTATTACTCAGACTTTATTCACAAACGTCAACGAACTAACGAAATAAGGTCGGAGATGTTGCAGACAAAACAAACAAAACTTCTGCATTTGTGTCCATGGTTGGCTTCTTCTCGTTTGCCATGCTTCTTCTTTAAATATACAATTCTTTTATTGGATTCTTGCAGACAAAAAAGGGCGAAAGAAGACTAGACAAACGAGCTTTTATCACAGCCGAAAGAATTATGGCTTAATACACTGAAGGGACAATACATAGCTGACTTTGCTGCATTATCCCTGATAATATATGCCAAAAAGTCATTATCTTTAGTACTACATTAACCTGTAGCCCTTCCTGCTCAAACAGATTAAGGATTCTCGAAACATGAACATAAGTTGTTACCGAAGTAACCCTTTTCTCCCTTTGTTCTTTAATGAATGTCTATGCTTGACTTTTAGCTTTTACATAGTTGCTTTTTGCTCTCTGTTCGCCTTGTGAATTTCCTAACTTGAGTGTAGACCATCTTCTTATAATTCATTTAACTGAACGGGTTAATCGGTCAAGTTAGCTTGAAGATGGAGCTTACATTAAGGGTCAGTTTAGAAGAGCAAAAGCATCATTCCGTTGCAGCTGAGCAATACAGACCTCAGTAACCGGAATGCCTGCTGGGACCACACCAAATTATGACCATAGAAACAAACCAACATTATGGTGGTGCTGTGTGGATTTCTATAAACAGGCCTCACCCTAGCTCCCACTACCCACTGGTACTTGCTAACAACCCTAGTATTCTTTTGTTTTACCTTTGGCCATGCCATGACTCTCTTGGAAATTTCTTTGTTGTGCGTATTATTATTGTTATTATTCGTAGCTCATAAACACGCACCCTTCTCTTCCTCTCTCGGCGAACTGTGTACGTATATTGAGGGTAACTCGTCTTTTTTAGGATACTTCCAACAAACAAAGAGACAAGGGATGTATAAATCTAGCCCAAGGCTCTTTCTCACTCTTTTGTTCTTAAGTTCACGGATAGCACTATCTTGGGTAGCTGACTGAAAGTGGCAAGTTACAGAAACTGAACTGGACAGACACAGTTTCCTTGGCAGATACTTCAATGCCGATCAGATATATACGCTTAGTACGCTGCTAACCGTTAGGTTAGATTTACTTGCCTTTTTAATTGATTGTAATGAAACCAGATCACAATGTGTGTTTTGCATGCTTATATGATAGTTCTTAGAACGAACTGTACATGGAGCACTTTGCAGGCTAAAGCCAACTGAACTTTTCAAAACTCTTTTCCCTATATAATAATCAATTGTTGATATTTGATCATGTTACAGGCGTCTCGAGATTTTCTGGCAGGATTGGTTCGTTAAATGAAAGCAGTGTTTTGTTCTTGAAAGACGGGAATCCTAGAAAGCGAAATTTCACGAGCAGGGTTCAGGTACGGAGTTGATCTTTAGTACAAACAACTGGTATGTCTTAAATAGCAGATTTTAATTGTGATTAAGAGTTGGAATATGTGATTTTATAAATGTCAAAGCTATGACGTTAGATTCAGTTTCTATCTCCTTATGAAGTGAAAGAATCCAACTTTTATAACCAAATTTGAAGACTACATCTTCAATAACAGCACATACGATTGAAATTATCAGATAATTCTTTCCTCAGAAAATTTGGAATATCTGCAAAAGTTAGTCAAAAGTTGATAGATGAATTGGATTAGATAGAGATCCTCTTCTTGTTTTAACCCTTTTTTCCTTTTTGGGGGTTATGTACCTAAATCGAACGCATAGATTCAAGAAGTTTTATGTTTTGCAAAAAACATCATACATCAATGAACTAATCAGTTTGAAACGTAGTATCCTATGAATGGGGTCAGTAAGTCGATAGTTTAGTCTTTCATAAGCACGTTCATACAAATGCACAAACATGAGAGAACAACATATGAAAAAGACGTACACTAGAAGAAAGAAACATCATGTGTTGAGATATGCTTGCAACAAACGAATAGATGTGAGAATTATTTGCAATGCCAATACTCATATATTCCTCTTTTTTTTTTTTGACCCAACATGGAAAACTTTCGCGTATAAGGTTATGGAAACTGTTTAGGAATATCTGGTATCCCCCGGCTTTCTATACAACACACTAATTCTGTTACTTTAGTCACTTAGACATCATTCCTTATCTAAGCCCTTTTGCCTTGACATTATTTCACCATCCCACCCATGACTCTCATGCATTAGATCATTATGCATACACTAAATAAGGGAATGGGTGAATTTACTAATTTCTATCTAAGTGCAAACTATGAAAGTTCGTATCAGAGGTGTAGCTATTCAGACAAATAAAACATAAGAGATGAAATAAACAATCTTCTTCATAGAACACATGCAAGTTTTTGAAAGCAAACAATCTTTTCTTGCCTTTTATAAAAAATCACAAGGAAAATAACATGTAGAACAAATCTACCAAATCATTCAAATCCATCTTCTTACTATGGACATAGTAATTTTAAATAGCAAAATTCTAGTTGGTTCTGTGCAAGTCATTAGGAATATAGAACATACTGCAACTCTTCTCCGTTTATTTCCAACACTAAAATCTTTTTTCTTGTTGTTCCAGTTTATTCATCAAAAGAACACGTCATGCAAAATTTTTGTTTCTGACAAACAAAGTTAAATATTATCCATAACTCATTTAGTTTTCAAACCTTTTGAAGACAGAAACCAACACTTCTTAAAGTCAGCTTGCAAGTGTTTGGGTCACAGAGTATGTCACTTATTTAGCTTTCAAACTAAGTTTATGCTAATCATGCAAATGGAAACCTTTAAGCTCCTTTGTAAGTAGAGTGCTCAGTCAAACATTTTAGGCATCTCAATCTCCAAATGGAATTCATCTTCATCAGTATTTATTGTATGTGTATATATATATACACTTTTGATTTTGCTCGGTACTATTTATCATTTGGTTCCATAAATTTCCATTATTTTTTGCTTGATTGTGTTTTCCTCATACCATAATGACACAAATCAATATCAGCATTGACCAGAGACTTTGTACTCAATAAATTTTGTTCAGTTTCTAACTTTTTCTAGCATATGGGAATGCAATTTTGTTTTCAATATGTACATCAAATCTAATCACACTAAGTCAAATGCATAGATAACCACACTGGATTAGGTAATATGCTGACTTCTGAGTGCTCAAAATGAACATAACTTTAGTCATCTATGATATTTTATATTTTGCACTTAATTTAAGACTCTATTTTGAAAAACTCACATGCTTCTTTTGGTGGAAATCATGAAATCTTTTCCTTATTTATTACTTAAATATCATTCTAAATGAGTTGTACTCAAATGTTCACTACTTCATTTATCACCACTTGATGTCATCATTCCTCAATTCTCTCTCAAACTGAGGAAAAAGAGTTACCTTGTTGATCAAGAAAACTATATACAAAAAAAAAGAAACCCCATCTCAGGTTTAAAATATTTACCTTGAGAAAGCTACAATTCCTCTTTCTCTTTTTTCCTCCAAGTTTCATTTATAAAATATATATATATATATCTACTTCACCAAAACATAAAATGCATCGAGTAAGAACTGGTTATGTGTCTTGCATTATTCAAACAAAATTTTCTACATGTCCAATAACAACACTCTAGGAAACAAAGAAGCTGCCATTTTCAAGAAACAGTATCTTTTATTGGGAAAAGAGAAATATCAAACTTTTTAACACTATTATACATTAAGAGAACCTATCAGAACGTTAGTTTATAAAGGGAAAGTTTCTCAATGTTTCAATTTTAATGTGCATGATCCAAATTTTTCAGAGAAACAGTCTTTCTAATCATTCATGTCTGCAAAACCATCAGCCAGCAAGAGCATCTCTACCTAAAAGCAAGCACATTTAAGACCTTCTTGCAGAGAGTATTAAAAGAGACCAGTAGATGAAAATGTTTCCCATTTCATCGTCCATGTCACATCAACGCATTCCTATTCTAATTAAGGAGCTTAAGAGGAAAGGAAAACGGGTAATAAAACTCTCACATGGTTAGGTGAGAGTGGAAGAGTGTCTTGTGAGTGTGTGTGTGTGTGTGCACTTTTCTTTCAGTTGAATACACTATCATGCATGGTTGGAAACTGCCCATACCGCGTCATGAGGAAAGAGGTTTGTCTTTGTAGTTTGTCCAACTAAAAAGAAACCAATTTTCTTCCCATTTCAAAGTTCAAACAGGCAAACTTACGGGTAAACAGGGAAAAGGTGGGCTCTCCAGGTCCAAAGCAAGCGTAATATGCAGATTCAAATATAGCAGACATAAACATTTCCCCTCCAAATAAAATATATGACCAACAAATCCCTCAAATGGCCACATACTTATGGCGATTCAATGAATGCACTCATTCTTGACCATCTCAAATATAAAAGAAGACTTCAAGTTTTAACGGAAGATGAAGAAGAAAATGGAGGAGAATAATTGAACTTGGCATTTAAAATTTTGAACTGAAATAACTACATGTCCCGCATTTCCTCTCCACGTTTCCAGCTTTCTCCAATTTCCTTTTTTTTTTTTTCTCATTTCTCTTTCGTGACTCCTAGTTCCAAAGGAAACGTCAAATGTACTTTCCTACTACAATTATCAACAATTAGCATTATCAAATTTTGAGAAAAAGGTAAGAGACAAGGTCGTGGTATTTGTATTTCATTTCATCTTGGACTTGGGAAGAATTGCGTACCAGCCATGAAAGAGTTGAGTGGAGTTGGATATATCGATGAAGGATCTACAAACATCGCATTAGACGAAGCTGTCACTGTTACGCCACCACCATTTGTGGCGGAGATTGCGGTGGTTGCAGTTGCTGTTCGTGAAGTGATTAGATTGAGGGCTTGTAGTGATCCACCAGCACCACCACCACCACCGCTGGAGGAGGTTTCTCCACCGGTCATATAAGTGTTTTCAGGGCCTTGATCGTAAAGAACTCCCTTGAACACATGGCCTCCAATGTTCACTGTAGTTCGATACGCCAACTGGTTGTCGTTTTCATCGATACCAGTCACTCTCACGCATCGGAACAGCGCTTGAGAGCTTACTTCTGGTGGAAAATTTCCCAGCTCTAACCCTAAACAAGAAGGTTTCAGGAACATATATTAATGTCAATCGTCATTATTAAACTAGTGTATAACAACTTTGACAAGAAAGGAGGATTTGTTGAATTATTTTATGAAAGAAATGGCACAAGAAAGAAAGGAAAGACAGAATCCACGCTCTCGTACACAGATATCAACACACACAACGAAACAGACACCCACCAAGAGGAGAAACAGTTTTTTCCTGTCAATCCACTAAATAAAAGCAAGAAAAGTTGATGGGGTTTACTATGGAGGTCGATTTCATTACACGCAATCGCGTATGGTTTCTCAATCAATCTCAATCTCTTCCTTTAGATTCTCTGAGGATGTGCCCGCTATATTCTTCTAAATACTCAATCTTCGGAACTGTGAGTTGCTTGTTTGTATCGGAGAAAAGGAAAAAAAGGAAAGATTTTTAATAAGGTATGTCTGTGAATGTGGATGTGTCTGTACCTGACGTGTTGGTTGGCAAACGAGTGCACGCAAGAGAGGAACTGGGATTTTCTCTGTGTCTTTTGGGATTCTCTCCACGAAGCTGTAGTTGTTGCTGCTGCTGCAAAGTAGCTAGTTGATTTTGCCTTTCTCGGCGCTTTGCAGCAGGAACCCAAGTGCTTTTCAAATGGGTATGGCATTCAAATCCTCGACTCTTACAACAAGTTCTACATCGCATGTGTATGCAATCTTTCTTTGCTTGGTTGCCACAATCTTGGCAACTCAAACCACCACCACCACCACCACCACTTGGCCTCATCATCATGAAAGCTGATCTCGACGACGATTCATCAGAGACATTGATTGAGCTCCTTCCAGGTCCTACTCCTAAACCAGCAGCTGATGCATAGAGATCTTGCTGTGGATTTCTGAGAAAATCTTGTTGCTGCTGTTGTTGTTGCCATAGCTCCAAGCCTTTGTAAGAAATATCTTCGTTTTTATACCAGAACCAGTTTTCTTGAGGGATTTGTGTTGGTGTATTGTTGTTGTTGTTGCTGTTCGGATGGTCCTCTTGGTTACTATTTCCTCTCCCACCACCTAATGAGAACAAGCTAGCCATTGCTTCTCCTCTAAACCTGACCCAGACCTCAATTGTGGTGACAGATAATCCATATCAGAAACCAGGCCCCCTCTGCCTTTGGCTTTTTGATTCGAACCCCAGAAAACCAAATGGGAAACTGCCTTGAATTTCCTGAATTTCGGGTCCTGAAGTAGAAAAGAGGGTGGAGTACTCGATTTTCCTCGGAATTCTTGTCCCCTTCGGTTCTTGTGTCTTGTGTATCTCTCTCTCTCTCTCTCTCTCTGTCCCTGTCCTTCTAGCCTCTTAAAAACTGTGTCAAATGAACAGTCTTTGATTAGTTTGTTTCTAAGATGTTGTGTATTGTTTATGGTTATGAATTTTGGCAAGTGGATAGTTGAAAGATTGTAACTTTGGCAGCTTCTTTGAAGAGAAAACTTCCAATTTCAATCTTTTATCACTTACTCTTCTTCTTCTTCTTCTTCTATGTTTCGCGGTGTTTGGAGTAGTGATAAGGCATTAAATTTACAGACACAGAATTACAGCTGCTATCTTACTGCAACGCCGCCATAGCCTCTCTCTCCTCTGCTACCCAAATTTAAGTCCCTCACTCCCCATCTCTCTCTCTCTTTAATCTCTGTGTCTGATTTGTTGCAGTGATGAACCCTTTAGCTCTCTGAGCAATGCCTCTTGTGTGTCTCTCTACAACAAAAGACCACTCTTATTTCTTTCGCTCACTTAACTCCTAATCAAGAACTCTCCTCTGTGTCTCTCTCCCTTCATTGGCCATGGATGTCACCATCTAATCTCTCTATCTAATAGAATGATGAAAATATCATTCTTATCCAACGGCTCTACTTCAACCACACTTCGTATCACCAGCTTTTGCCTCTTTCGTCCTTTGCACCGGAAAACCCGCTACTTTTTTTTTTCTCCGACCTCCTTTTTCCCCTTTTCTCCGGATATTCAATTAATTTTTTTCTTCAGTTAAAATAAATTATCAGATTAATTGAACCAATAATATCAGTAAAAGATGTTATTAATACAATTTAAAGTCTTATCTTGTGTTTTTCCTTTTCAATGCATTTAATTTATGATGTACTTGTGAGTTAGTAGCTGTAAAGCATAGTCTCGTTCATTGAAATAAGTTCATTTATATTTCCGTCTTTAAGTTTCACTTGTCAAAATATAGTATTAAATGGTAAAAAATAAAGAAGAGATATCTTTTTTTTTATATTAGTTTAATGAGGTAGAAAGATTTGGGCAGTGAAAAAGAGGCGTATTATTTTTGTTTATTAAAAATGTCTAAATCAGGTGTTTTAAATTTTTTGTACGAATTTTGTGGGGGTACAGGGGAGCACAGGACCACCTCGTACTCGTTTATCGTTTATTTGTATTCATCTATTTAATTCAACACCTCAATTTCTTTTATGTGTATCGATTATTTTCAAAACATTCATTCTCACATGCAAGGAGAAGAAAATAAATTCTTGTAAGGTACAAATGTTGTGGGTGTAACAAAATCTAAGATCCAATATTCATTTTTTTATCATCTAAAATCTTCCATATATCCAAATAACATACATATATATTGTTCGATTTTTTTTAATTAAAATATGGGCTATATTCACATATTGCAACGTATTATCTAAATCAGGATTTTTTTTTTTTTATATAGTACAACAAGCTAGTGTTATTCTCTGAATTACAATGGTAAACGTGTAGTACGGAATAAGGGGATTAAAGGGGATATTTCAATTTATTTTCGAAATTAAGAGAATGTTTAGTTGGGTTGTGGATCATAGTTTTGTGTTGTTGTATTTTTGTATTGGTAATTATGTTTTCTTTATTAATTTTTGTATTGTATTAGTATGTTTTCTTTATCGATTTTTGTATTTAAAAAAATAAAAAATCAAAACTAAATATAAAAATCAAAAAGTGAACAAGGCCAAGAAAATCATGAATAAGTTCCATTGTTCATAACTTGCATGATGTAACCGTAATGCAAATATTATCTGCTTCTGAGCATTTATTTAAGGCATATGTAATATGTATGCCAATCAAGCCATGCTCCCCCCACATTAAAACTAAGTAACTAACAACCGAAGCTTATGTAGTAGTAACATTAGGCCTTGTTTCGATAGATTTTAATTTTTTATTTTTTTAAATACATAAATAAAAAATATATTAATATAATTAAAAAATTAAAAATATATATATATAATTATAATAAAAAATTATAACTCATAATTTAATTAAATATCCCTTTAATAAATAGTAGTAGTGATGGCATTCTTTGCATTGCGGATGGGGTTAAGTAAAGATAATCTAAGTCTAAATGTTCCCACTTAACCTCAATGTGGATGTGGGGCTCAAATTTTGGTGGGGCTTGGAAGCTGACATGGGCAGAAGCTCTTCATTCTGATGGTCTAATCTTCTAGCTGTTTCCCAGGTTGAATGTACTCTTTAGGTGTATTATCCTAATATTGCTGTATTTTCAAGTCCATTCAAGAAATGTTTTCTGTTTTCTATCCATAAAAGCCACTCCTTGAATCCTCTCAATTTTAGAGCCAAAAGATTGATTTGAAGCTTACTGACATTGGATCCTATGTTAGTTTCATTACACTGTCCATTGTTTGAGTGTGTTGTCTCTCTTTCAGATCAGGCCTCCTTGACATTTGGCTCCTAATTAAGAGTGTTAAGGGAAATAAGGCAAATTAGTGAACAAATAACGAATTCAACTGAGTTGACCTTTTAGATTAAGGAGACGTGACTTGGAAGTCTAAGAAATTCTAATATTTAGAGATTGAGTAATTATAGATTTTCAGGAGCAACTCCAACCACTTAACAAGCAAATTTATGGGTGTGCAGGTCTCAGGGAACAGTTTGTGAATAGAGACTGTAGCTGTAGCTGTCCAGAGCCGCATGTGATTATTAGGCTGTTGTTGGCAGCATACTGACTTGCCTTTCAGTTCAATTTTATAGGCTTAATTGTACCCAGCTAGTACAATCCAATTAATTAACACATTGGAGCCCCTTCAACCACAAGTGTACATGTGTGTGCATGTATGAGCTAACTGTATCTCAAAAATAATCATGATATTACAAAGCCTTTTCTTTTTTATCTCTAAGAATTTCAAAAGTTCAATTAAGCCCCTAAATGATCTAAATTGAATAATGAAATACTTATTTAAGCAACTATTAACTCGTCGCAGGAAAATAATTGTTACTGATCAAACTCAAATTACATTACAAATAAAAATATTTAAGAATTTATTTTGAATTATTTAATAATGATATGACTATATTTGAACACGTTGATAATAATATAAAAGTTCATTTGTATAAATGAATCAAGATAATTTGTAAGTATAACTGAAATTATAGTGTTCTCAAATTATCCAAAATTTAACTTTAATATTATATATATATACATATATGACATAACTTTTAGTCTTTCAAATATTTTCATGCATATTAATTAGAAATCCAATCTAGATATATTTAATTTAATTTAAAACATAATCTTTAGATTATGTTATGAGTCAAATATTAAAGGCGTATTCGAGTCTTTTGACTTCTTCTAAACTATTAAAGTCCATTGATAAATCGTTTTCATGTAATCAAGTGACATGATGTGCATCTTTATTTCGATGGCAAACTACCGGAATGCAATTGCCATGGATAATGAATGCATGTGTAGTTGTGTTTTTAATTTTTATTTTTGTGTATATATATTAATTTTTACGTTATTTTTATGTTATTTTTTAAAATTTTATATTATAGTAATATGTTGTTTTTTTATTTTTATGTTATTTTTATTAATTTATGTTTTTAAAAAAAGAAACGAAAACTGAAAATAGAAATAAAAACAAAAACAAAGTAATTAATTCACTTCCTGCTAAAAGGGCAAAATAATTAATTCACTTCCTCTTTTTATCAAATCAAATTAACCAAAAAAAAACACAACCGAAAAGAAAAATAAAAATAGAGAAGAAGTAGTTCTCTTTGTCCTCCAAATAATTTTATATTCATAGAGGTTTTTAAAATTATGATCAAGTCATGTGCTTTGAACAAGTAACTCTTTATACCTATTTTGCATGGAAAGGAGCTTCATGTGTGTAGGACCAAAATAATTGGATGTTGGGGTGTCAATTTTTGTCTGTTTCCTCAAGGAACAGTAGAAGGTTCCCTTCTAACTTAAAGCTTTTCTCTGACGATCTCTTCCTATTTAACTGAGAAAATTCTTGCTTTTATTTCAATAATTTTTTCAAAAAAATTAAAGAACTTAATAAAAAACTCGGACCAGTAAGACTTACTAGTTATGAGCTAACCATGCAAATCAAGCAAGCTTAGGACAATGTTTGCCAAAGCCCAAGGAGGAAACCATGGACCACAACACCACCTTGGCAATCACCATGTGGCTTAACAGTAACTCTTAGCTTTGATGGTACGTAAAGTCAATAACCCTTCATATTATATGCATCAAGTACAAAACCTAATTTTAGTGACGTATGAACCATAATTTTCTCTTTTCACTCTTTTATTTTCACTTTTTATTTTTCCTGAACCACACCCAACCCATCCTGGTCAGGCGTGTCTTTTCTGCGGTTCTTGGGAGGCCTTTTGGTGATCCCGACTGATCAACTAATAATCATGCGTGTTCTAAATCAATCTCAATCTAATTCTCAATTTTCATCAATTTTTAATTATAATTTGGTGCCCTGTGACACCTTGTCTACATAAATGTTTACGTAATCTGATACTGGACTGTTTATCTTGTGCATGGTACTGGTAGTTCCCTATTTAAACATCATGTACGTAACTTCTGAAACGAAAATGAAATCCCAGTAATAGTATTTATAGATTTTTTTCTCAAGTTATCCAAGTTTATAAATATATATTTCATCAGATTTTCAGTTTTAATATGTGTTGCAACAGAATCTTTTTCTTGCTTAGTAACTCCTCTACATATTTTAACCAAGGTGCCTTTCTGGTAGAAAATTTAGGAAATGGCGATAGTTACTTATTGATCATGTTGGTTTATGTTTTTATGCTAATTTTCTTATCTTATGTTTCAAATTAAATTCTGTTAAAGTTTAATTATATGAAAAAAATTAGTTATTTTACTGTGCCTGTATTTGATTCTGCATGAGTTTTTCAACAAATTATTCATCTAAAGATTAAAAAATTGAATATTTCCTAATGAACATTATCGTAACAAGGGATTTAAAGTGTAAATGATCATTTAAAAATAACGACAGGATAATAGTAACTCCAAATCCACGCTTTCAGCTCCATTCGAAACAAAGGTAAAAATAAAAAAATATATAATTTTGGTGACTATCGCAACAATTTTTTACGTTCAACATGGTAGGTTGGTCCTTCTACTACTTTTCGATACATAAATAATCAGGAACGTTTGCCAACCAAAAAAAAAAAACAGAGAGAGAGAGAACGTCAGGAATATTCAAAATCTGATTGGAGGGTCTTTTAATCAGAATTTGATGTATTTTTATTGCATATTAAAAATCTATAAATTGATCAGATTTCATCTGCAATATTTTAGTGAAACCTGTCACCACTCTTTGGCACATGCAACATATTATATGATGGGACAACTGCGATCTTAGAAGATTTCGACGCCCCAGAAATTCCTCCGACTATATGATAGGATATGGAAGATATGTTTAAGACAGTATTATTATTTTTTTCAACATTAAAAAAAGAATTAAAAGGACCCCAATAATAAAACTGAGTTTTATTAATTCTTTTAAAGTATAGAAAAAATTGGTTAAGGGAATCACTTATCTCTTGAGATTTAGAATGAAAAGTTTAACAGAAAAAAAAAAAAAGATCTTGTAAACATAGACATAACTACTTAGCCAACAGATCATAGACATTTATAACTTATTAACATTATTATAATAATATAATAATATTATTATTTATTTATTAAATAATATAAATATTATTATTATATATAAATTGGCCCCAACCAATTATGAATGCCGACTATATAGTCAGCCTTAAAGAGATAATGATACTTTTAGTAAAATCGAGTTACTTTCCTTCTCTAAGATCAAGTTAAATTACTTGTTTTCCCTCGATAAGAAATACGCACTAATGATCCTTTCCAATAAAATAAACAATTTATGGTTGTATTGAAGGGGACATCCACCATAGTTGCATATTCAGTCGACAAAACATACTGCCGTCTCCAAAAGCTTAGCTCAATTTAGATTCAAGCATAACAAGACTTCACAAAGGTAATTAAAGTAGACCCCCAACTTACTTACACTTTGCATATAGTAATCAGTTTGTGGTTTACTATCAGAAGAAAATAAACTTTTCCTCTTGCGGAACCAAAATTCAAAGAAAATTCTACCCTTTCTGATATTACAATTGCTCGTTTCTTCTTACACGTAATTAAGCATTACAAATTAAATATGCGAGAGGAACATTTGCCGGAAACTACACATAATACTGAGAGAGAGAGAGAAAGGGATGGATCATAATGTTATTAAGGGAAGCCACGAACATGAGTTATAATAAAAAAGGTGAACTAGTGAAAAAATCACAAATTGTAAGCTAGGCTTGTTGAGATCTACTTCAGTTTTTTGTTTTCGTTTTCTATTTTTTTAAATATAAAAATCGATAAAGAAAATACATTAATATAATACAAAAATTGAAAAAGAAAACACAATACTCAATATAAAAATACAATAACTATAACAAAAAATCAAAATCTATAACCCAACTAAATATACCCTAAATTTAAATTTTAATACGAGCTTTGTTTCTTGGCAAATAAAATTTACTAACCTTAAAATGACATTAAGATGAAATAGTAACAATATATGCTAGTGTCCTGTAAGATCACGTGATGACGTTGTTCTATCACATTGGAAATTTTTAATGTCCCATCTTAATGCCGTGGATGATAAAATTTTCAGTAATTAACCCTAATAACAACTGCCAGATATAGAGCACCTTAAGTTACCAATATGAGCCCACCATGCAATGAAACAAAATCAAATCAACTAAAATATAACGTAATTGCGGCATCTCTTGCGGTCTTCCAACTTCAGACTTCGAAAATTGAGGTGTCAAGTAGTTACTCTTTAGAAACTTTTTCGTTTTGCTTTTAATTTTTATTTTTAAAAATATAAAAATAAAAATAGTATAAAAATTAATAAAAATAACACATTAATATAATATAAAAACTAAAAAAATAGTACAAAAATTAAAAAATACAAAAAATTTAATGAAAACTCACAAAAATTAAAAGTAAAAATTAAAATTAACAATAATACCAAACATTCTCTTAATTTATCAAGAAACTAATGGCCTGTTTGAAAATATATTTCGTTTTTTTTCTTAGTTTATGTTAAGAACTAAAAAATATAGAAATACAATATAAAAATAAAAATAGTATAAAAATAAAAAAAATATTAAAACTAATGATAATATATAAAAATAAAAATAAAAACAAAAAATTAAATCAAATATTCCGTAACTTAACTATTTATTAGTAAACATAAAAGATATAATATTTTCATGTTATATGGGAGATTTAACTCTTCCAATACCCATCTAGTTAAAGTAAAATTGCACCGCACCTCAAATGCATCTTACACTTTTTGAATTACAATAAGAATTATTGAAGTCAAAATCATCCAAATCGGTTCAGGGGCATTTAACGGAAAGCAAAAGGTCAATAAATTAGTTGCCTCTCAGCTCTTTTACTAGAAAGGAAAGTCTAAGACATCAATTGAAAGCAGACTAAAGCAGGAGAGAAAATATTAAACTACCAGGAAGATTCCTTCTTTTTGGCATCAATCAAATCCTTTTCTAACCCACTAACTCAATTTGATTCGACACCAAGTGATTAAATCAGTTACATTAGTTGCCAAATAATTGGTGTTAAAGCAAGATTAACAAAAAGTACTATTGACAATATTTTTTTTAAGTAAGCTATTTGATTGTTGGAAACTTGAAAAGAAAATAAAAAGGGATATTATGAACTTATAGTTGGTGCATGGTTTGCTAATTTAAGGCTTGTTTAGTTCTATTATAATTTTTTATTATAATTTTTATTTTTTAAAATATAAAAATTGATAAAAAATACATTAATACAATGCAGAAATTAAAAAAAATAATATTTAATATAAAAATATAATAATTATAATAAAAAAAATTAAAAAATTAAAACTCACAATCTAATTAAATATGTCTTTAATTGCGCATGTACATTAACAAACGTTTTCACTACCTTTGTGTTGAGGACTTTTCTTTTTATCTCTTGTCTTCCGTTAATAGGTTATGGTACAAATTTGACTTAAAATGAAAAAAAAAAAAGAATAATGTAATTCCCGTAATAAATTGATTTGGCTTAAGTTCCCAAGCAGAAAGTAAAAGAAAAATCTGACTGAAAAAAACGACTCAGGTGAAATTTGATTTGAGCGGTAGTCCTCTCCTTCATTTGGATCCTAAAGAATTCGATACTCCCATGGATCAATTTCACGTAAATGTTCTATCGCTCCTCTTACTCTTTTATGCTTACGCGTCTTTAAAACAGTTTTTATTTATTAAGCACATATTTTGAAAGGGTAATAAATACTTTTTTCTAATGTAAAAGTCTTTTATTAAAAAGTAGGTGATTGGTTGTAACATTAAGAAATGCTTTTCTAACTGATTTAACTTTTTCAAAAGTTAAAAAACAGTTTTTTTAAAGAAGTTCCAATTTAATACTTTTTAAAAAAGTATTTTTTCAGGTAGATATTTCAGAACAATTAATGACAATTAATGACCCTATGTTTTAGTCTCTTTTATCTTTATATTTTTAATATAATACTCGTAATACTCTCATATCCACATATCTCCATAATAAATTTTATATTTAACATGTCAAATTATTTTAACTAAATTATTTTGAGATTTATATTTATGATTTTAACTAAATTATTTTTATATTTATATTTATA
>JAOXYD010000136.1:6632519-6642604 GCA_028565735.1 Pinacopodium congolense | reverse complement strand
ACTTATTTTAGACACTGTACAGTACACCGTAATAAAATGATAAGTCTCAGCATCCCTTACGTCGTGTTTCCATTATTTATTCTGTATTACTTTGATAATCAACTTTTAATTGTTGTGGACGGTGATTACGGTTTTTAATTATAATTTTTATATATTAATTATAATTTTTATATTATATTAATGTATTTTTTTATTTTTATTTTTAAAAAAATCAAAACACAATTTAAAATTATATCAAACAAACTCTAAATTATGTATTCTCCTCTAATTGAAGAGATTATATATTGTCGCTAAAAAATTAAATCTATTACTTAATTTGAAATAACTGGAAGTAAAATGGCAGCTGCTAGTTTTAGCATTACCAATATATATATATATATATATATATCTAAAAATTGGCCCCACAGATATATCTGAATATGCTTAATTAGAAATGATTCCTCCTACTTGATGCTAACACCATAGATAATCTCCTATGACTCAATATTAAAATCCTTAGCCACGTCTTCGCAGGCATTAACACTGCCTCCTAGCAGCCTTGGAGGGGCAGCTCCTAATTTAAATCTTACATCTCCTTGAGTCATTGATCTTGTGATTCTGCTCCCATGGATGAATCTGGTTCAACTGCAATTGGCAGGGTGTGTTCTGTATCTGGGCAGACCAAGCTGCACTTGGCTATGACAATCTTCCAGATGGGCTACGCGGGGAACCATGTCATCTTGAGAGCCGCACTTAACTTGGGCATAAGCAAACTCGTCTTCCCAATTTATAGGAACATAATTGCTCTGATTCTGCTTGCGCCTTTCTCATATTTCCTGGAAAAGTACGTGGTTTAGCTATATCTTGTGTCCAGAAACTATTTCAATACATTTTTTATCTAACAGGTAGTTTCAGATCTCACCGACGGTCACCACAACATTTTTTTTAATTTGTTTTCTGTAGGAAAGACAGGCCAATTCTTACCATTTCTGTCCTGATACAGCTAATTCTCATTGGATTTGTTGGGTATGATCCTGTTTACTATGTTTGCAAATTCGGCTATTTTTTTCTTTTTTCTGGGTCTGAAAATAGAAAATGGTTTTGTGGCAGCATAACATCAAATCAAGTGTTTTACCTAATAGGTTTGGACAACACCTCACCGACCTTTTCTTCTGCTATTGAGAATGCTGTTCCTGCTTTGACCTTTGTCTTGGCAGTCTTACTCGGGTATATGCTAACGCGACCATTTTCATGTCGTCTATCAGTTCATCCTTAGTTCTTCGATACGAAAGTATCTTAAAGCACTGACATGGGTTTCTAGATTGGAGCAGGTCCATTTCAACAGGAGAGATGGAGTAGCTAAGGTCCTTGGTACTGCAACTTCCTTCATTGGAGCTACGGTTATAATCCTTTACAAGGGACCAATTGTGTACGGGTCAAATTCTCCTTCAGGCCAATCGCATTTGTGGTCCTCATTAGGAGATGCCAATTCAAAAAACTGGACCTTGGGTTGCATCTGTTGCTTAGGTCATTGTCTATGTTGGTCCGGCTGGATTGTATTACAAGCCATCCTGTTAAAGAAGTACCCTGCTCGGTTTTCAGTTTATTCGTTCACTTGCTTCTTCGGTATTCTGCAGCTTTGGGCAATTGCAGTCAGCACTGAGAGGGATTATGAATCCTGGAAAATCCACTCGGCTGGCGAGCTTTTTAGTGTCCTTTATGCGGTTTGTAACTCGAAACTGATGATAGTATGGTTTACAATCTTTGCATACATTGTACGTGTTTCAACTGGTTGAAGATTGGCTGAATAGGGCAGTTTGCAGGGGTTGATTGTTTCAGGGCTGGGATTTGCGATCCAGATATGGGTCATACAGAAGGGAGGACCCGTGTTCGTTTCAGGCTATCTGCCTGTGCAGACCATACTGGTAGCCATAATGGCTTCTGTTGCTCTGGGTGAAGAATTCCATTTAGGAGGGTAAGTTCTGTATCCTGTAAGTTTCCTAAAGTATATTTCTATTCTCTTTCAATTTCTAGTCCTTCAAGACAGTCCAGTGATTTATTTGCAAACCTTAAACAAAATATAGACAATTTAACAAGCATGGTCTGTTTGAAAAACTTTTAATTTGCAGCATCATTGGAGCAGTGTTAATAATAGTTGGTCTTTACCTAGTTGTTTGGGGAAAAGGTGAAGAAATCAAGCTAGCCAATACAACAGATAAAAGCACCCTTGTGTCTCAGAACATCGAAGCCCAAGGTCCAGGCAAGTCCTTACTGGTTCAACCACTACTTCCTCGCACGGATGTTTAATTTGTGAAGAAACATGGAAATGTTACATTCTGTAATTAGGTTGGTCAGATTAATAGTAGAATTTGTTTGCATAGGATAGTCATCTGACCTCAGAAAAAGTGACGATGCTGATACAAATTTGCTGTAACAGAACTGTTGTAGCCTTAGACATATTTTGTTATGTTTTTCAATAGAAACTAGTTCAATTCTGGAATTTTTTATGATGATGGATGTATTTGTTAACCAAATGATGCAGCATATTCCGAGCTTTTAATAAGAAAGCATGTCATCAAATTTTTTTAGTTTTTTGTTGCAAAGTTTAGGGTAAATTGCAAAAGAATTATTCGACTTTTCTTAATTTTATAATAATAGACAAAACTTGAAAAATTAGTAATTAAATACATAAATTTTCAATTTATTTTAATTTTAACTTGGCATTAGTTTGATTGTCAACAGTGATAATGTGTCAATGTAATTAATACCAATAGGCGACACGCTAGCAAATGTGACATGTATATGTGGAAAATATTTTATTTTTTATATAATTTTTATTTAAAATAATTTTTAATTAACAATAATTTTTTAAATTCCTTTTTCTTATAAAATAATTAGGAAACCAATGCCTGGGTGGCCATCCGTGACCATTTAAGATTAGTAATTTTATTAAAAAAATCAAAGATAAAAATATAAATGTGTTAAAGATAAAAACGTAAATGTGTAAATTGGTTAAAGATGAAAACATAAATGTGTATTTAACAATTTAGGAATTAACGTTTATACTTTTTAATAATAACAAAATTGATAAAAGAACAAAAAAAATAATAAGTAATTTTGTTTTTAAAAGATATAGGCTCCGCGTGAGCCCCCTGCAGGGAGCCACCATCGAGCTCATTTTTAATCCCTTCATTTCAAATCCTAAAAAAATACTCATCTCCCTCTCTAAATGCTCCCTTCTAGGTGCTCTCTACTTGTAGAACAACTCCCTCTCTAACGACCTCCCTCCCTCCATTCTTAACCTCACCAACTTGTAAGTACTTAACACGTCTTTCACAACTTCTTATCACATTCTCACCAATTCTTGGATTTATCATCCAATGCGTTTTTTGATGAGCTACCATCGAAGTTCTCAGTGAAATCCCAACTCCAACTCTTTAGCTTATCTTTCAGTAATTTTTTTGATCAAATCCTAACAAATGTTGGTCAACTTAAAGAGCTCGAGTATCTATGGTCAAACTCGAACATATTGTACAATACTTTACCGTCGGCGATAAAATCTCTTGCAAGTACATTTTGCAAAATCCCTAATATTTTCCATTCCTACGAGTATTTATGGCTCCATTCCTGCCACTATATACTGTAAAATCCCTAATTTTTTCCCTTCCAAGATCACAATGCTCACCCAAATGTCAAAATCCATAATTTCTAGTTTTTATTTGTTAGATAAAACTTTTTAATATAGGGTTTTTCTTTTATCTCTAGTTCAAGATCTAGGAATAAGCAATCATCTCATATTCATGGATTCTTCGCTTTTCCATTAGTGAATAACCCTTTGAAGCTTTGTCCTTTTATCATATCAATAAAAAGGAGGATATGGGGACCAGGTATTTGGTGAGGCCAGTGGAGAAAGACAGGATGATTTTTGAGTCAGTGGAGAACTATGAGGAAGAAGATGTGGTGAGGATGAAGATTACGAGAGACCATCCAAATGATAAGGGATAATGTTATTTTTGTTATATGAAGACTGACCATTTTAATAAAAGAACATCTAGGGAATATAAAAGCATTTCAGTGCTAATTGTACCGACTCGTTGCCATCGTTAATAGTCAGGATAATGACAGGCTAAAATTGAAACAAGTAAAAAATTCACATACTTAATTACTAGTTTTTGAAGTTCTGCATACTATTGCAAAATTAAGGAAAGTTGGAGTTTTTTTTATAATTTGTCCTAAGATATATGTTGTATACGAAATAAGTTGAAGTATATTCTCCTTTTAACCATTTTCAGTTTTTATTCTCTACAAAATTCTATCAGTTGATATTAGAATCCTTTGTTGGCCCTATATAGCACTTAAGAAGGGGGTGAATTAAGTTCTACTAAAAATTTAAGCAAACAAACAAGAATAAAACTAACAGTAAATTTGCAGAAGTTAAACAATAATTTAATTAAATAACAACAATAACTTAAACAATTAAATTAAATGCATTAAAATAAAAGAGAAAGGGAAGAAGAGACACACATAATTTATTCTGATTCGGCGTAATCCACTTGTCCTACATCCAGTCCCCAACACCATTGTTGAGATTTTGTTCTTATTGCAATCAACAATAATATACAGTATAATCCTTTTTACAGCTCAAGAATAACTTTTCACTCTCCCTTTTCTAAGGTTTAGGAATAACCTATCACTCTTATTTTTCAAGACTCAAGAATAACCTACAACACTCTTTTTATGGCTTAAGAATAACCTTCACAAAAATACAATCACAACTTTACTAATAGCTCATACACCCTCAAGAATACTCAACAATAATGTATAAACACTTTCTACAATTCTTTCATATATAAACAATACTCAACACACCTATTTATACTCTTCATAAGGCCATTTAATCATTGCTCCAATGTTCTTCTCATTAAATGTTGTATCCGTTGCAAATCTGCCCGTTGGCAACTTACCGTTGCATGTTCTTGATGTTCGGTCGATTAAATGACCTCATTTGGTCGGTCGATCGATGGTCTCCTTCGGTCGACCTATGGTTTGATTCGATCGACCTTTGTTTCATTCAATTGACCTTTGCTTCATTCGATCGACCGATGTCCCTGTACACCTTATTCGGTCAATCGATGCCTGTGCTGATATCTTGCAGTACTATTTGATGTTTTCATCATATCTTCTTCATTCTTCATCCAATTGACGTGAAATTTGGTGGGTACCTTCTTGACACATTGTTCTAATAGCCTGTAAAATTTTCATAGCATTTGGAGCTCTAGAAGTATACTTACTTCCTTTTCCAAATCAGTTGTACAAATTTTAGAGCTTAACTGAGCTTGTTCAACAATCTAGTTTCCAAACTTTATACAAACATTAATCAATCCATGCAAAACCAATTCCATTCAGTTCTTAAACCAATTCAACATATTTTAACACAAACAAAACAATACTATTCAAATTTTACACATTTTACATAATTATACAAACTTAACACAATCAGTTTATCTAGTTTACCAAATTTCATTAACACAATAATATAAACAATTTCATTTACTTTATCTACATACTTAATCAATTCATATGACTTCAATTTACATAAATTTTATTTAAACATTATTTCATGACTTACATAAGTCATACAAATTTTACTAAATTACCAACTTAATTACTTATTCATCACATAGACTCCAAATATTAAACAAACATAGCAAACTTTACAAATATAATAGTAAAAACAATTTATCTTCATCAAAATAAAGGTAGAACTAACCCTTGGTTCAAAAATCTCCCCCCTTTTTATGATGACAAAACCTTGTGATATTAGAATCATGTAACACACAAATCAAACTACTCAAACATGCAACCATCACAAAATTTGCAACTTCTTTCTAATATCACTTCTATCATTCTCCTCCTTTTTGTAATCATCAAAAAGTATACAACCAATTACAAAAAAGTGTAAAACTTAAATACGAATATAAAACTAGTCAAAAGTACTTATAGCATCTACAGTTCTCCCATTTTTATAAAGATTTGATACCAATAATCATAAAGCATACAAATATGATACATTAGTCCTCTCTAAACATATATTTCAAATCAATGCTCCCCTTAATAAAACATGTCGAGATATCCTTCGAAACACAATAACATACATATTCAAAAAAGGGATAAAGATAACCAAATCTCATTGGAAAGTTTTACAATCAAATAGTCATCAACACAAATACTAAATGTTGTTAAAAGGAGATACTAATTGTCGTTTAAAAAAATGATTAAATTAAAAAATCATACTCTTGAAACCAAATATGCTAAAAAGGAGACATGTCTATACCAATTATTAAAAATCATGATATCAAATGCTAGAGGACAAAAACTTGATGCCAATTGTTGAAAAATAAAACTTGATACCAATACTAAAAACACAACATAACACATTTCATTTCTAAATGAGGTACTTCCTAGCAATTGATTTATTATCACACTCATCAAGATGTAAACAAGTTCAAGATACCAATTAAAGTTACTTCATACTCAATAACAATTGTTAAAAAATTTCTTCAGAGCCTCAAATCATTAATACTTTATTATTGGCTCCCCCTAAATTTATGTAATCTCGATTTTCAATAAATCAAACTTTCATTATACACCATAAGACGTTATCAAACAAAGTAAAATGTCATACTTGACTTTTAAATAGCTCATGGAAGAAGTCATAAACTTTTGATACGCAATTATGAAGTTCCATGCTCCCCTCAATAAATGAATAATACTTAAAAATATTATAAGCTTTTTCTAAAGACTGAAAGTCATGTCTAAGGGATCACAAAATGTGTGAAGTCAAAATTTTATGATTCTTGAAACTTTTTCTATCAAAACATTTAATCTTTTCAAAAAATTTTGAATAGACTAATGTCCTCTTAAAAATATTTTCTTAAGCTAATGTATGGAGGCCAAAAATAAAACCTTTTTAGTAGATAATTTTGTAAAACAAAATCCTCATAACTTTTAAGCTCCCCCTTAATAAAACAATATCTCTAAACAATATTCAATTGTAGAATTTTAAAACTATATAAAAGGGATTAAAACTTGCAATTAATCATAACTATAAAAAATGCTCTCAAGGGCTTCAAAGCATGCTTACAAGTGTAAAATCATTCATTAAGCACTTAAGCATTCAATAAGCAAATTAAAGCATTTAGTAAGTTGGAATTTTC
The DNA here is from genome assembly GCA_028565735.1 of Pinacopodium congolense. Classification (NCBI taxonomy): domain Eukaryota; kingdom Viridiplantae; phylum Streptophyta; class Magnoliopsida; order Malpighiales; family Erythroxylaceae; genus Pinacopodium; species Pinacopodium congolense. Next base: position 6,635,408 of record JAOXYD010000136.1, on the reverse strand, counting down.
CATTTGCCTAAACATGCAAAAGCTAATCATATAAGAATGTCATTCAGAAGTTCTTTAACCAATTAACACATACGTGATGAAAGCAAGAAAATAAAAAGAATTATATTCAAGTATTTTTATTCATGATTTCTAATGCAAGACATGATAAGACTTGAAAATGTTCAATATAAAAGCATCAATACAGTGAAATATATCTAAAGTAATCTAGAGCAACTTTAATCTTTCAACATCTAAACAAAAATATCATACAAGGTTAAGAAAAAATTATTCTTGTGGAAGATCACTCATAGGTTAGATAAAGAGGGCAACGAAGACAAAATTAGAGGAAATTTAAAATGAAAAAGATATAATGAAAACTCAGAATGTGACTGAACAAACTATCGGTTGACCGAACTGGTCCTATCGGTCGAACGACAGTAAGTAGGTTGACTGATATTCATTTTTTGGTTGACCGGAAATACACTATGTCGAAAAACACAAAAATCTCATTCAAAACTTTATTTTCAAAATGCAGAAATTTGATAGTTCGGTCAACTAAACAACTCATATTGGTCGACCGATATACTTGCAAGAACACATTCAGTCGACCGCACTAACCCTATTGGTCGACTGATAGTCAAGTATGCAAAAAAAATTCTCCGAACAAACAAACATATTTTTAAGAATTCCATTACTCTATTTATATTTTAAGTCGCAAAATATCAAGTAATACATAAATTCAAGTAGATTAAATTATCTAATTTTTAGTCAGAATTGCAGTTAATTAAAAACATCACGTAAAGTTTATTCAAAGAAATAAATATAGGTTTAAGGTGTACCTCCCATTTAATAGTTTATCCCCAAGTTTACTATTTATAGTTTTTTTATCCTTGGTTCATCAATGTTGGTGATTTCCTTTTAGTTCTTGAAGTTACCTACAAAACAAATATTTAATGGACTTTTGGTACCCATATCATCTTAGGTCTTTGATAGTTAGTTTTACATCTTTCTCGTCCATTCGACAAAACATTTACATTTGAACAATCATAACAAAATTGTTGAACATGCCTAAAAAGAACACAATAATGACAAAAAAATGGAACACGTGATGTATGAGCATGCCTTGGTATAGATTCATTGAAACTTTTAAATGTATCATGAGGTCTTAAATTGTTCCTATATGCATGTCTAGATGTAAATATTTTTCTTTGATGAAAATCTTGTCTTAAAAATTCATGAGACATATTTAAAGGAAAATAATGGCCATGGTAAACATTTCTAGATGCATATATATGACCATAAAGAACATATGAAGTAGAAGGCTTATATGCATCATTTGGATGATTTGCATTTACAAAGAAATTATGTCTATTTTTAAGAACATACACATTCTTTCTATATTATGGTTTTGATGCATACAAAAATACATGATGATTCTTTTTATGATGGGAGCTAGATGATGAAGGCCTAGAAACATTTTTAATGGATGGCATAGGCTCTTGTTCCTCTTGGTTCTTACCTTTAACAAATTTAGTCGTGCTAGAGGTAGGACCATTATTACTTACGTATCCTAAACCAAGTCTATCATTTATTACCTTTTGACCAGTCAATATCTTTTCTAATTTCTCATTTCCTTTAATGAATTTAGAAAGTGAATCCTTAAGGGTATCTATCTCCATTCTAAGCGACGCATTTTCTTTTACTAGGTCATAATGAACAACATTACATTTTGATTCCAACAAACGATTTTCTTCTATTAATTTTTGCATCTTATATTCAATATCATTCTTTGATTCAACTTCTTTCTTAAGTGTTTCATTTTCTAATTTACAACCATAAAGTAATTTTGAGGTTTCGGTAAACTTCATAGTTAATTCTTTTATATGCTCTAATATCTCTTCATAAGTGTATTATACATCACATTCATCATCATTATAGGATTTTGAGCAAGTAGCTATCATATCACTACAAGTATTAATACTAGAACGAACCTATTCTTGCTCCACGAAACATGCGTTGAATTCTTCATTAGGGATCTCCAACTTTACCTCTTCCTTAGTAGATCCATGCATCTCTTCATGATTTATACCTTTATACAATGTTCTAATCTACACCATATAGAGTTAGCAGAGGCACACATTGAAACTTTATCAAGATTCTTTTTATCTAAAGCACAACGTAACATATTTAAGGATTAACTATTCAAAGACACTAATCTTTATCCTCTTCATCCCATTCATTTTCATTTTTAGGCACTAATTTCCTATTTACCAATTTTGTTGGGACTTGATATCTTTGCCTAATGTTCAACCATAGATCTAAATTATTACCCTTTATGAACACTTCAATTCTCCGCTTCTAAACTAACAAGTTCTCTCTACTAAATATGGGAGCTTTATAAACGTTTCTAAAAAGTGCCATCTGTCTTTACTTACTAACTCGTTAGAATTAATCTAATGTGAGACCTATGCTCTAATATCAATTATTGGCACTATATGGAACCTAGGGGGAATTAGGTTCTAAAAAATTCTTTTTAATATTATCAACCTAAGTCTTTTTATCAATTTTAAGTAAACGTGGAAGCTAACCAATAATTTAATTATACAAGTTAAATAACAAAAATGAATTAAACAATTAAATTAAATGCATAAAAATAAAAGAGAAAGGGAACAAGAAGCATAAATGATTTATTTTGTTTCGGCGCAATGCACTTTCCCTACATCTAGTCCCTAACACCACTGTTGAGATTTTGTTCTTATAGCACTTCCAATAAGAATACACAATACAATTCTTTTTACAGGATCAAGCAAAAGTGAGCAACACAACCAATCGCCAACCAAGAATAGGGCTTGCTGCTATCCCTATTTGTTCCCCTTTGGTTTGATTAATCTAATTTATATTTGGCCTAAG
>JAOXYD010000136.1:6615928-6628442 GCA_028565735.1 Pinacopodium congolense | reverse complement strand
GAGTTGTTTTGTTTATGTTTGATGTTTTGAAACATTTTGTTTTAGCATTAATGAGCTTCTTATTCAGAAGGGAAAATCCAGCTAACAACATGGGAGAAAATGAGGATCCTGAGCAGCAGATGATGTTTGAAGAACACTGTCCACGAATTGATCCTAAAAGGGCTCGCTTCCCATGTTGCATCGTCTGGACACCTCTCCCTGTAATATCATGGTTGATTCCTTTTGTTGGTCACATGGGCATATGCAGAGAAGACGGAGTTATCCTGGACTTTGCAGGACCTAATTTTGTTTGCGTAGACAATTTTGCATTTGGGGCAGTAACTCGGTACATCCAAATAAACAAGGACAAGGTAAATTACTTTTTTAACTGGAACCGGGGTCGTAGATATCTCATGAACTCCACTAGAACATGGATAATGCAGTTATTTTCCTCCAAACAGAAAGTTATGTCAGCTTATGATATTGTCTTTGTTTTTTGGTGAAGTGCTCAGTCCCTTAAACAAGCAATGCTCCTGAGTACTTATTTCAGTTTCTACTTTTTGTGATCTCTATTATTTAATTATGACTAGGACTGTTCTTTGTCTCCCTATCCATCTGCATTTGAGAGCGAGCATCAATATGATTCGGTTTCTTCTGGAAGAGACCCAATAACGTGGGATGATGCGTTAAGAAAGGGCACACAGGAGTTCCAGCATTATTCATACAGCCTTTTCACGTGCAATTGCCACTCATTTGTTGCCAATAATCTAAACCGGTTGGGATTTCAATCTGGTAGATGGAATGTGGTAAACCTTGCTGCGTTCATTTTCCTGAAGGGTCAGTGGGTAAGTACACGATCAATGGTAAGGTCTTACTTACCATTCCTCATAGTCTGTGGCATGGGACTTATATTGGGTGGTTTCCCTTTTGTAACTTTTATGGCTTTCTTTGCCATCCTTCTCACTGGTTGGTTTTTAGTTGCTACCTATTGCTTCAAGGATTTGATCCAATTGTAATTTTTGTGTTGATGAAACAAGAACTATTCCAACAATTCGCACTAGTTTAGGTCGCATACGAATTACCTCTAGCAATTCAGACAGATATACTGATGCCAATGAGATGTGACTATTTTGGGGTTGCCACACGAGCCTATGAAGGGCTCATTCCTGTAGGGAATTGTTCAAGTGGTTGCCTGAATGACAAGTCAAGCTGTGTTAGGTTTTTCATATACTTCCACTAGTTCATGTCTCTAATAGATAGGGAAACTTATTACTCTTGCTGGTTGGAGAAGATGACCTTAAATGCCACCCAAAACTTCTATGTAGGTGCCCAATCCAAATGCTCCCATATTAAGAAAATGGGAGCAAATAATGAAGTACTCAGAAAATATGAAAGGTATCGTGAAAGGAGCCCATGCACACTATTATCTTTTCTTGATTTAGAAGGGACCATTAGACCAATTCGTGATATAAATGATGGCAACTGTTACAAAGGCTTTTTAAGGATACTAAACTCATGTTAAAATTGTGCTTAAATCTTTGCAGGACAGTGAAGCTTAGGTTTCGTGAAAATTTAACTGTCTTCCCACACAACTCACATGTTTGAAATGTATTTTCTTCGCATACTTAAGTAAACAAAATGCTTACAAAAGCAATAAAAATAGATGGCAATAAGAAGAAAGAAAGAAAGAAGGAAACACAAGTTTACAGATAAAAAGCCAGCTCTTATTATTTTTCCTCATAGTATATGAAGGGACACTCTCAACTCTCTTTACTATGATGTTTCTCATATGTGTTGAGAGAAAGGTTCAAATGAATTATATATAAATACTACGTACCTGAAAAGTCAAGTTATTGATAATCTTATTACATTTTAACATTTAAGATTACATTTACCCTATTAAGATTATGCTTATCCTAACTATTGAATGATATCACTACCCAAATATAATATAATCTAAGTAATTGTTACATATCTCAACTAACTAAATAAGGATTACATGTGTTCAAATTAGATAAAATCTTATTTATGAATATCCATAACCTTTTTGATTGATTATCCTACATGCTCTTATGTTTTAGATGCCAACATGTTCTTAACTCATGTTATCTTATTCAACACATCATTTAAGATCTCCTCTAAGATCTTTGTCTAACGATGACATTTATCCAAGTTTAAGCCATCGGTACACTATTCTAACTACTATTTACTCACGATAAAGTCTATCAACAATGATTTGTTCATTTAAGTATCTACTTGTCTTTAATCTTACCAAGAATATATTTGACAAGTCTAACTTGCCTAAGTATAGTCAATTAATCCACCAAATATGAAATTCTACTAAAACTTTAGTAGTGCTTGATTTAACATATTTAAGTTACCTTGATTTCTTCACATGCTTCTCTTATGTGTTTGATGTAGGCAACCCTTTAGCCAAGGTACCTCTCTATCTACCTACAAGTGCTTGTATGTATTAAAGGACTAAAAAACTACCTCCAGCAGATGAACCTAATGCCCTAGTCGAAATAAATTGAAGTTAGATGATCACTTGGTCTTCGAACTACTAAGCTAGTATCTTTCTTTCAAGTAGCTTTCAAAATAAGCTTTCCTTTATACCAAATCAAGAACTTTGTCCTTTGATTTTTTTAGTGTTGCTTCATTATTTTATGATCCAAGATCTTTTTAACTTGATCATCGAACTATTTCCCTACAACCAATGGAGCTTGCTTGACCTAACTCTTGTTCAAATATGATGTATCCTTATAATAAGGTTTAAGGAAATTCATATGGAAAATTGAGTGTATCTTTAACCTTCCAAGTAATTTGAATTGGTATGTCACATTTTCAACTTTTGTTCAGTACTTGGAATGGCCTATCATACTTCAACACTAGACTATGGTGAACTTACTTAATATTGATATCCTTTCATATTTGAAGAGTAAGTTTAATAAGTATCTTATCCCTAATTTTGAACTTTAAATGCCCCCTCCTTTTATCTACTTGCTTTTTCATTTGTTTAGAAACTTTTAGAGATATCCCTCACCTCGTTCAACAACCTTTATATCTCTCGTATAAATTTATAATCTACAAGATGCTTTCCACTTGTCCTTTTGTAATGCGATCGAGCTTGCTTCACTTAACTCTTATTCAAATCAAATGCATCCTTATAATAAGGTTTAAGGAAAGTCACATGGAAAGTTGGATGTACCTTTTAACCTTTCGAGCAATTTGAATCGGTGCACCTTATTCCCAACTTTTACTTAGTACTTCGAATGGTCAATCATACTTTAACACTAGTCTCCAATGAACTTGCTTACTATTAATCTTCTTCCATATTTTAGGAGTAAGTATAAAAAGTATCTTATCCCTAGCTTTAGACTCTAGAGGCCTCTTCCTTTGATTCACTTGTTTCTTCATCCGTTTATAAACTTCTCGAAGACTATCCATTAACTCATTCAACACCTCTTGCTTCTCACTCGCAAATTTATAAACCGTAAGACACTTATTGTAATGCTCCCGAGAATTTAATCCATAAATAAATATAACAAAATCCAATCACAATTTCCATTAAATTCATATAGTAAATTTTAGTTTTAAAAACCAAATCAAAGAACAAAATAAATGTTGAAATTGTCCTAAAACATTAGAATTAACTTAATATAATAATATTCAAACAAATCTCTCAAATAACATCAAAGATAAATGCAACTACTGTCGACCTACCTAACTCAATAGATAAACTTGTGCAATATGAGGTCGACAAATACAATCAAATTCCTAAAAAATAATAACAAACAAGGAGTGAGTTGTCAATTCAATAAAGATTCCATATATACCCTTATAAAGTATTATAATCTTTAAGTAGGATATTTATTCATATATATAATAATTGCATATAACATAACCTCATTAAGAGGAATACCAACACAAATAAATGCCAAACATGATATGCCAAGATGTGATTTTATTTATTCAATTCTATAAAATTTTCAATTATTCCACATATTTGAGCTTCGCTTAACCTAATAGGCTATATTTAATGGTCTGTTGACTCATATCGTCATGTTACGATCTCAGTCTTTGTATGGATAAATCAAATATCACATACGCATGTTAATATATATTCGGCATATGATATCATATTTGATACCTCGACATCACTCTGATGCCCAACTGCAGCACAGGATCTTCCTAAAACCCAAGATCTCCCGATACTATTATAGTGTCTAGCCTCGGACGCAATATCTCCAAGACTCCAAATCCCATAGCACTATTCCCATACAGATACCTAGACGGTATCAATAATATATCGTCTCAATTTCAATCTCAAATCACAACACATGTCAATCTAAAAATACTGAATATACCCGACTTAGGTAAGTTATTTCCTTACTAACAAATTTTAGTCTAATCACTAACTAGTCACCAATTGTATCTTTTGTCAATCTGAGTCACTACTCATTTATCTCATGTATAAAGTATCAAATCTTTTAATCTAACATATCTATGATCATGATACATTTAATAAATGAACTTTCATCGATAAATCATATTTAATCAAATCAAATAATACATTTCAAATATTCTTGATTAATAAAAAAATCATAATAAAGCTTCCTAACTTAAATAATATAGAAGAATATTTAATCAATCATTAATCAATTAGTCAAACCATAATTTATTCATGTTTAATCAACAATTTATTTTTCAATTTCATATTTTTAGGAAAAATACTAAGCCATATCAAATTTAACAACTCATTTGCATACATTAATAAAATAATTAAAGGAAATCTAATATTTGTTTATTCAACATAATATTTATTTTATAACATTTGTACCAATTAATTATTGTAAGAGTATAATAAAAATACTTACTTGAACTCCTAAAGTCCAAAATCTTCAGTTCAGGCCCAAAGCTCCACTACTGTTCAACAAGATTTATTTTAAAAAAATCAAAAGCCCATTAGACCTAATTACTAATGAATCACTCTCTCTCTTTAAAGATCTAGAATTAATTAAAGAGTCTAACTGAGTCAATTAATTACTTTGATGCTAGCCAGGCCTAAGGCCCAAATACTAACCAAGTCTCAAAGTCCAAATAAAACAAATCCCAAAACCCATCCTTTGAACATAATTTCCAATATGGGCTGAAATTATTTTTCCAGAATTGCCCGCTAAGCCTCACAAAATTCCTAAAATGCCCCTAGTTTTTCCTTAAATTTTTGCCAAAAATCCTAAAATAGCCCTGAATTCGTCTTCTTCAACCGCCTTCTTCCTCAACCAAGAGCATTCCTTCCTTCTCTGGTGAGCATCAGCTTCTCAGGCGACCTCCCCATCACTGACGAGCCAGATTGTCATCTTCTTTCCTATTCCCCTTCATTTCTGTTCCATTCTCTCAACTTCTTCACTATTCTGCCTTATAATAAAATGCACAACTTCCCTTCTCTCAACTCTCTGTCGAAGCTTATTCCCTTTCAAACCCCTCCTCCTCACAAGATTTCATTTGTTAGCCCACCAAACTAGACGAAAGTCATTACAAAACCCAGAAATCACATGAACTGATTAAAGGAAAGGAAAAGGAACGACTATAGCTGAAGAAGGAACCTTATCGTCGACAAGACAAAATCCAGAATCTAGTGATTGCACAACCAAAGCTGCTGCTACTCTTCCTGGCACACAAAAATCAATTAACCCTCCCACTTTACTTCTGTACTCAAGCATAGTCCTTCGATAATGTAGTCTTTGATACTCACCAACTCTCCTCTACTGTCACTGACGCTCTTTTCTTCAAATAAGGAGAGCCCACAGAAAATAATTTCAGTAAGAAAAGCCCTAAATAAAGACAATAATTTCCCAGTCGGACTGAAACGAATTTCCAGTTGGAAGATAAACGAATCCTCTGTGCATTTTTCTATTTCAGTTTAAGATTTTTTTAAAAAAAATTTAGAACCGGGCCAAATCGTGTTACCTACTAGACTTGATCCAAGCCCAATGCCTAAACCCTTAGAAAATAAGTGGGCTTTACACTTACCACCTATCCTTTGTTATGCAATCTTAAGTGGAGTAAAAGATAGTTTTCCCAATACTATCTTAAAGAGACTCTTCTTTGAGTCAAAATATTTATGTAAGTTATAAACAAATTGTATAGTATCAAGTAAACTTAACTAGTTACGCTAACTTATATTTACATAATACCATAGGTATTCCTTTAATAGTTGATTAAATCTAACTTCCAAATCGGGCATCTCAGTCACTTACTATGTTCATCAGGACTTAGAAATGTTTCATTGGATGCTTATAAAATAGTTCTGTTATAATATCTAAGGGACAAAATGTGATTATTAGCATGAAGATTACATACTTAGATAATATTTTAGACTCCACCATAATTGGCACCATGTTGTGTATCTTTAGGAATCCTCCCATAAAATCTATTGACACTAATATCCACCGTCTTTCTAGAATGGATAAGGATTGATGCAATATCACTTCCTTCTTTTTTATAGGCTTATCTAATTATCAAACTAGGAATGTCTTGATATACATCTTTAACCATTAATAGAAATGAGTTAAGAGTGCCATCATCCATTGAACTCCATTATAACCAACCCATGGTCAATCATAAGTCTCCTTTAATAATTGTCTCTACAAAACTTAAGAACTTGGCACGTATAATTGATTACTCTTAGTTATCAATAGCCCATTGTCATTGAACCAAAATATACAAATATCACCATCCTTAACTTATTGAATAAACTTATAATATGTGTGGTTCATTCAATCCATAGCTTTAATTTGCTTTAACATGTTAGACTCCACTCTTGTGATGGTATACAACGTTGCAAATACCCCCATTTCTATTCAATACATTAGCCATGTTGTTATGCCTTCCCAGTTTATGCTCTCATACGAAGTCATACATTGCTAAAAAACTCTTTCCACTAGGATTGCTTCACTAATAGCCTTTTTTTAGGTCTTAAAAATGTATTAGTATATTTATATAACCTCAATACATCAAGACAATCCACCATTACTATCATCTTCTTTTTATAGGTCGGGTATTATTACTCAACACCATTGAGTTTTATACTCTTGCATGCCAATAGATGTCCTTCTTACACTAGGACTCCACTAATAACTTTGTTTGAAGCGTTTGTGTGCAACTAGAAAGGAAGATTGAACTCTAGTAGCTTTAACATAAGTTCGACTAATAACTTCAACTTCTCAAATACTTCTTAGCATTCATTCATCTAGCACTGCTCTTACTTCTTCTTTAAAAAATTGGTTAAAGGTATTTCCTTCTTTGAATATTCCATAATGAAATTTCTTTAGTAAGTTGTTAGGTTTATAAAATTTTATAGTTCTTAGACTATAATAGGAACTTGTCAATCAATAATTGCTTGTATCTTTTTTAGATCCATCCTTATTTGACCTTTACTCATCAAATGGTACAAGAATTTGATTTTGTTAGCCCAGTTATGGCACTTAAGAGGTGGAGGGGGTGAACTAGTTTTTAAAACTAATCGTCTAAACAATTAAATTTGGATGAAATGATGTCGAAGCTTATAATACAAAATAATTTATCAAATCAATCAATCAACACAGTAAAGTAGATACGTAAAGATAAAGAGAAGGAATAGAGAGGTACATCAGATTTATACTGGTCGGAGCTCTCCACTTACCCTCTGTCTAGTTCTCAACACCATTGTTGAAATGATTATATTAAATCAACAAAAGGTAAAACATTCAATCTTACAATCCTTTTCAAGGCTCTAGGATAACCTTATCACTTTTTCTTTTTCCTTTGGTTAAAGAATAATACCTCTCAATTCTCACAATGAAAAAAATAATCCTTGAATAAGCATCTCACTCAACTTTACTTTGGTATAAACAATAGGCTAATAACAATAACTGCATAAAAACAATGACCAAAAGCCTTATACAAAAATTACATAAGTAAAACAAAACACTTGTAAAAGTCTCGTATAAGCTTAGTGAATATTTGGGAAACACGTAAAAAAAAACTCAATAAGAACCTCACAAAAATCTTCGGATAACTCACATAGACTTCGTTTTCATATTTCTTTATACCACAGACAAAACAAGAAAAACATCTATTTATATACTAATAAGAAGGATACATCCTTGTCCAATGGATATAATGTCATTGCCCAATGGATATAACAATGTTACAGTGGATTAATATTATAACCGTTGTGCAATCTGACCAAATCTTGATTTATCCTTTATTTTAGCAACATTCAATCAACCGATAGTCTAATGGCTACAATTCAGTCAATTGATCTTCCTATTTAGTCAACCAATCTTCTCATTCGGTCGACCAATCTTCATTTGGTCGACTGATACATCACATTCGGTTAACCGATCCACATGAGTAGGCAGCATTTCAAGACAAAACACTTTACACTTAACACATTTTATATCAAGACACTTTAAACTTTCATTACTTTTACTAGATATACCAATTAACTAACCTTATTCATTAAATAATTCTTATATCAAGAGTTTTTTCACATATACCTCAAACATAAAAATCCTCTTGATTATGCACCTATATGCATTTTTAAAAATAAGAATGCATGAATGTGCCTCTTATATATCCAAAATAAATATAGTAAAACTTACATAAAGAAATATAACCATAGAATTATATCAAACTAATTTGATGCTTCAAGGCTTTTATTCTTCACAAGATATCTTCATCATCTCCAATTACTTCCAAGGCTCTTAAAACTTAAACTTCTTTCAAATGCCTATCTTTTTAAACATACTCAACAAAACATAATATCAGAAATATAAGTTAATATGTCATCATCAAAATAAGATGAAACCTCCCGTGGTTCAACAAATTTTTTATTACACAAACTTACACTTTTTCATCTTCACATAAAGCTCTACCTTAATAGTTGTTGAGTGTTGGTTGAATGGTTATGAAAATTGAATTGCTTTTAACGATACTTATTTGAAAACCAAAATGAACTTATTTGAAAACTAACGTTGTGAAAGACAAGTGTACCTATTGAACAAGTAATATAATGGAGTATTTTTAAGACTACGAGTGTCGAACCCACGAGGAACTTGTGATTGGTAAAGTACCAGATTAATTAGATTACAATTATTTAGGAAATTTTCAAATTAAATGATTAAAAAATGAAAACTACTAAACTATCCTACTATGCTTCAAATCTTGCAATTTTGAATTATAAAATTATTTTTAAATTACTAAAAATATTAAATTATGGAATTTAACTAAGGATTAGGTGATTAATGAATTAATTGAACTATTAACAATTTTAAAGGCTGAATTAGAGTTCTTTTACAAATTCAATACAAATTTATGGTTAATACTTATGCCTTTTCTCCATTAAACTTAGTTTAAAGTTTGGTTATGCTTTAAATTTAGTCAATGAGCTTTAATTTCAAGAAGTTGATTTCTGGATTTGCAGCCTCAAATCTCTAAAACTCTCATAAATAATTAAAGTTTGGTCATTGATTGATTGATTTGTATTGTTTATTGATTTTTCCTACAACCTAAGTTGATTTTTCAAGTCTTAGATTATCTTTCGCTCTAATCTTAAGTGACTAGATCAAAATCAGAATTTTAAGACCTTCAATAAACAAAATCAGATCTTTACACATGCATTCAAGCTCTCTTAAAACATTAAGACACCAATCCTAAGCTGGAAAATGGATTTAACCACACATGATCATCAAAGCATACAAAACATGTATCTTAATCCGCATACTTTGATAGATCTGAAAATATAAGATGAAATAATAAGTTTAGAAGTTATAAAATAAGTTTAGAAAGCTCTTTGACAAGTCTTGAACTCCTTAGCGTGATCTAGATAGCAGCACAGTTTAAAAATCCACAATAACTTGCAGAAAAATCAAAGGATATAAGAGAATGTAAGCATAAGAACATGAACTTTGATCAATCCGAAAAACAAAGGAAATACAATATTAATCTGAGTTTAGAAACCCCCTATGATGGTTTAGAAACATAAATATATATCTTAACAACATTCTTCAACAAGTAGCAACTAAGAAAATACAATATAACGTGAATTACAAGTGTTTGAAGTTAAGAAACTTTAAGAAAAACTAAGAGAGAAGCAAGAGTAACTCTCTCTAATTTTCATATCTAAATTTTGTTAATTGGATGCATATATTTGTGTTGTTTGTCTATTTTACAATTCCAGTAGCCTCCGACTTATAGTTGTAGACAAGAAAAATTAATGAAAAATATGTCACAATCGTAATATTTGATATTTAGAGAAGATATGCTATATGACTACCAATACAACAGGATGATTCAAGGCAAAACGATGGGCTGAACCTGTCGTATTGGTCATATGCAACCGAATGAATACAAGGGTCTTAGTGACCAATATAGGGGTCTATCCAGACCCACGTATTGCTCCTAGACAACTCCCAATTTGCTATCTTTTTACTCCTTTCTTGATCCAATCTTCATCATTCATTAATTAAGATCTAATTCCTATAAATTAAACATTTCAAATACAAAATTGAACATATAATCATGAATTTATGGGTCAAAATATCATAATCATCTATGAAAAATACATGAAAATTGACCCCTAATAATTCCCTCACACTTAAATATTTAATTGTCCTCAAGCAAATTAATTCATCATTAATTTTATAATAGGATATACAAATAGGAAAATTAATTCAAAATTAACAACTCACTTATTGAAATGTTTTCTTTATCCATAAAAAATAATGACTTATGAAAATTTTATATGATTGATTAATCACATCAAATCGTAAATGCATTTAAATCATTTCATTCTTTCTCAATCTTCAACCTAAATAAAAAAAATCAATTCTACACGTAAAAGGCAAATATATTGAATCTAATGCATAATCTTTCTGATACTTTCACATCCTTTAAGTAATTTAAATAATCATTTAATTAATCACATAATTAATTAAATGCGTAAGTGGTTTAGTTGAGAAGTCACTTCAGTCCTTTTAGGTGAACATTTTGTCTTGAACAACCCTCAGTTACTTAACTGAGTCACATTAAATCAATCGACTATTAGCCCCACTCATAACTTCAACCTTATACATATATATACATTACTCTCTTCTTTTTCTTTTCTTTTTCTTCTTTTTATTTGTTTTTCTCTCTTTTTCTTTCATTTATTTTTTTATATACATACATATAAGATTAGAAATCAGAGGAGTGGATTATGCTTACTTATTTAACTAATTAAGTAATTAATGTTAATGTTAATTTTTCTTTTTAGAGGTTAATTCTGATTCTTTTCATTTTTCTTTGAATGATAAAATTACCTTAAAAGAAATTAAAAAATTACTCAAGAAGTTACATTTTATATGTGGAATATTATTTTAATCATTAGGTATTATGAAATAAATTAAAGGATTTTAGTTATTAATAGTCAAAATTAACCATATAATATTTCAAGTTATCAGAATAAGTGAATTTAAATGAAAACATAGACAATAAGAGGGATCAAAATTGAAATTTTTTTCACAGTTTATAAACTATGATGAAATTGATGATAGGATAAAAAACTATTAGACTCATAATGGACAAGGGTATATAAGAAATCGATTCATAAAGTGAAGTGTATTACAATCCCTAATGTGTTTAAAAGATAAATTCTCTCCCTAACACTTAAAGTAAACATTGTCCTGAATGCTTATAAAAGGAAGAAAACGCATAAATTAGGAGAGTAAGAAAAGGAATACACCCATTTAACAAAGGCATGATAGGTTGTTGAATTGATTTAATGAGCAATAACTGAAAGCATGAAAAAGAACAATCACAGAAAATAACAAAAAATGCTCCAATTATATAATATGGAATCAAAGTACATCAAGGAGCCAAAATACGTTAAAATATGGCGATTAAATCTAAAACAACTTATACTATGAAACGGAAATGAAAATATACGAATAAAACCAAATCCTAAAACAACTGTGAAAACAATCAAAATACTAAAACAAAATGTGGAAACAATCCATTAAACATCTAAAAATCCAAACTCTGACCATTAGAACCTGAAGCTTGATCTCTCTAAGAATGAGATCGCTAATACTCCTCAAGGCCTGCTAAGCATGAGTCCATACTGGCCATGTGAAAATCCAAATTGTGTAATCAAGCCTCAACAGCACCATGAAACTCAGACATCTCTAAAGCAAGTCAAGACTCCATGTTGGTCAAGAAAGTTATGAAACCAACTAAAGGATCAGTAGTAGGAGGTGGAGTGGTATAACAGGTGAAGAACGAAGAGGTGGATACACACTCAATGTAGCTTCAAATGAAGCCTCACCCATCTCCTTCTCTAGTACATCAGGAACATTAGGAGTGGGTGGAGCTTCAAGCTGCTCATCCTCTGTTAAGTGACCACATACTCCTTGTACTCATACAAATCCCCATAACTTCAAGGTACCAGTATGAATATAAGTATAACGACCCTTATCTACCGTGAACCTATAATCAACGTCGACTCATACTG
>JAOXYD010000136.1:6590164-6600892 GCA_028565735.1 Pinacopodium congolense | reverse complement strand
CAGGGGATAGAGAGCATGAACGTTCTTTATAGATATACAAAATGCTTGAAAGAATGGGACCCAGTCCGTACCCATTAGCAGCTGAGAACTCTCTGTTTACACGATCCGTGTCCTGGTCTGTAGTAAACTAGCGAGAGGTTCGAGGGTTCTTGTTGTAGAGTTCGTGGGTTCGTTGACATTAACGCTGTAGTGTATACCTCATTCAGGTATGCTGTCTGATACAGATTAAACTTTGTGCTTGGCGGTTTGGACATCAGTAGTTGATTTCTGGATTGCCGGCGACTTGTTTTTACAAAGTTTGGAGTTTTTATTAGCTGAGAGATTCTCAGGGAGAACAGAGTTCACTGTGTTTTCCTATTGGGCTTTGCTTGGTTGCCGGAAGACTATTATTAAATCTGAAGTTGGACTTTTTAATGGTGGTATTGAATAGTCTTTTATAGGTTTATGACTATAGTTGAGAGTTTGGAGGAATCGAGTTGATCAAGGTTGTGTTGGAGATTTATGATTTATATGAGTAGCTCAGTGAAGAACTGTTTATTTACTCCGCCAAAATGTTTGATTTTCAAGCTTTTCCATTGTAATTTCCGGCAATGTTCTGTTCATGGCCTTCGAACCAAGGCAGCTTCTTCCTTTTCTGATTCATACCGAAGTGATCATGAGGAGAACACTAGAGGGAAAAAGGAGGGTCAAGAGGGGAATTTGTATCTACACAAGAGCAAGGGTCAGCACCTCCTGACTAATCCACGAGTTCTTGACACAATCGTCTGGAAGTCGGCAATACAGCCAACAGACACAGTTCTGGAGATTGGACCAGGTACTGGAAATCTCACCACAAGGCTCCTTGAGGTTGCTAGAAAAGTGGTTGCAGTAGAAATTGATAGAAGAATGGTAGATGTTCTGCACAGACGTGTGTCTGAGCATGGACTTCAAGATAGGCTTATCGTAAGTTATCTATCATTAGGACTGAAATGAGTAAGTTGTAGCTTTTTAACCACAAGTTGTCGTTCTCTGTGTGTTGCAGGTTGTTTGTGAGGATGCACTGAAGGCTAAGTTCCCTCAATTTAATCTTGTTGTGGCAAACATTCCATATGGAATTTCTTCACCTCTTATAACTAAATTGGTTTATGGGGTGAATTCGTTTCGAAGTGCCACTCTTCTGCTTCAGAAAGAGTTTGCAAGAAGATTATTAGCTAAACCTGGTGATTCTGAGTTCAATAGATTGGCCGCAAACGTTAAGTTGGTAGCTGAGGTGGAGTTTGTGATGAATGTAAGCAAGAGGGATTTTGTTCCTTGTCCGAAGGTTGACTCTTCTGTTGTAAAAATACATCCAAAAGCCGAAATTCCAATTGTGAACCTTGATGAGTGGGCAGGATTCACAAGAACATGCTTTAGCAAGAAAAACAAGACACTGGGGGCAACGTTTAAGCAGAAGAAGAAGATTATGGAGCTATTAAGGTTATCTAAAATGGAAGATTCATCTAATAGTGAATGTATAGCTAGTACTTCGGGCCACCATTGTCATCATGATGGCAAGAGTGATGAAGAGGAACGTGATGTAGAAGACGGATTTTCATCTTCTGGTTTCAATACTGAGTTGAGATTATTCAAGGAGAAGATTATTCAAATTCTTGAAGCTAATGGATATTCAGATAAGAGACCTTCGAAGCTGTCTAATGATGAGTTTCTGAACTTGCTTTCCCTTTTCAATGAAGCAGGGATTCATTTTCATGACTATACAAAGCCTCAAAATGTAGAAACTGTGGATTTGGCTGCTGCTTAGACCTTAATAATACTGGCTTTTTTTGTTTTAATTTATTCTTACTTCAACTTCAGTGCACTCGTTTACTATTTTGAAAATGATTGGCCTTTATCCGATATTGTATGTTAGATCCCATAGACATGAAAATCTCCTCTCAATTCTAATCTTCTTTTCATCTTAAGCATCCATACAAGACACATATTCTTTTAGGTAAGATTGGCTGTTGAGCAAATGTGGAATCAAATTTCAGATATTGGGCTGGTAACAATTGGTCCAAAATCTGGCCCAACCCATACCGCAGCCCCAAAGGAACCGAAACAAAACGATGAAAACGAAAATGGCTGCGGTCAGCCTGTCTTCTAGGAAGCTAGGCACTGAGATCGCTGCAAAATAGATGAAGGTACAAGCCTAGTGTGGTAGTTTTGGAGATGGGATTCGGCATTCTAAGAAGCATCGCTCGACCCCTATCAAGAACATTAATATTCGGTACCTCTATCGCCTCAAAGCAACCATTTTTGTCTCGACTATCCCAGTTTGAAGGAGCTATCGCTCGGGGCTGGTTCCAATGGGCGCAGTTGTCGAACCAGTACAGTATCTTCGCCGAATCCGCCCTTTACGATAACTTGACTGACACAAGATTTCCGAAGCGAAGACCAATGGATAAACCTCGCCGTAAAAGGGCCAGCTTGAGACCTTCAGGTGATCAATTAAGTAGAAAATTTTTCGAAGTTTGATTATTCTTTTCTCTTTTTTTTTTCAATTGTTTATCGAAGTTGATTTGAAAAACGATATAGTACTTTGCGGGGTTTTGGTCTCCAATGCTGTAAAAAATGGTGCTTGGGTTGTGAATGCAGGGCCACATGCTTGGATTCAATACGTTCCTGGAGAACCTATTCAACCTAATAATCCTAATGAAGGGAGTGTTAAGAGAAGGAATGAGAAGAAGCGTATGAGGCTACGCCGTGCTTTTAAATTGGTATGTCTTCCATTAATCACTTGGAAACTTCAATTTTTCTGGATCATAAGAATTGTCTTGATCTGGTTGATTGTGCGTGTAATTGAGTGTCGAAACTTATGCAACTTCTGTTAATAAAACTTTGTTTTTTTTTTTCTCTGCTAAGGTGATACTGATATGAGTACATACTGAATTGGGTTGGAGGAAATTTTACTCGTCTTATTGTTTTGGGTTTTGTGAATTTCTTACATCATGCCGTCACTTGCAGCTTTTAGCTCTTTACTCTCTACAAGTTAAGACATGAAACCGCTGAACATAGTTGAGGTTTCAATCGTATTTCCAAACATGTAGAACTGAATGGGATGAGATCGAGTAACGAGGTTAAGAATCTAAATTCATTTGTCGTGTGAATTTAGGGATACAACATTTCTTGTTCTTATCTTCGTTCATGGACATAGGATCATCCATGTGCAATTTTAGGTTGTTCTGTTAAGTTGCTCTTGATGTTGATCTTGAGAAGGTTCTTAAATATATGGACAATGAAAATGTTGTAGATGAATATCGTTGAACTGCATGGCCTCGTTGTTGTCATTACCAATGCGTATGAAGCCATCTAAGGAAGGTGACAAGACAATGAGCTCAAAATCACCTTGGTGAACATTTGATGAATCATTGGTTGTTTGATGTCAAGTCCCATGTAGACCAAAATGATGGGGATAAATAAAGCATATACTGTTTAAAGTGAAGTTTCTACTACATTGTATCACACAACTTTTTCTTTAATCAAACCTACCTTCTACTAATATCTGTAAGTATGCAACTTATGAACCAAGTTTTCAATTTTCTTTTGCAAGTTCAATTCATATCTCCTGTTGTCATTTGAATTATTCAATTCGGAGCTGATATGTTATTGCTGACTCTAATTAGATATCATTGCTGACTATTAAGATATCCTTGCAACAATTAGTGAGCCTTTTAATGGCAGAATAATGTATATTGCAGCCATGCACAAAGACTCATAGTAAGGCAATATCTTTATGGGGCTATTAATTTTTCCCATTTGTCTGATTTTCATGGAATATCTTGATATGGAGCCTTATGCGCTTTTTACTTTCTATCTTGATATACTATGCTTCATGATGTATGGGGGTCGTGAACATGAACAGGCGGAGGCAAAGAAGCGAAAAGCTCAATTGCAGGAGGCTAAGAGGAGGAAAATGGTTAAGAGGGTAGAGCGTAAGATGGCTGCAGTTGCAAGGGAGAGAGAGTGGGCACAAAGATTGGTAGAGCTGGAGCAGCTTGAGGAAGAGAAAAAGAACTCTATGGCTTAGTTTAGACTAGACCTTATCTAGATATGCCATTGTTACTTATGTTTGGCCCCTTGTTGAATCATATGACTAATTGTAAGTTCTTCCCTGTTAAACGGTTGATTGAATAATATCAATGTTACAGTTTTTCAGTTTTGTACCGTTTAACACTGTTGACTTGCGCACCATATGGCGCCATATCTTCTTTGTGTACGAGTTAGGTTTCTTAGCTAGAGCATGATTACGCACGCGGAAGATAGAGGTTCCTCATTTTAACAATTTTGAGGATAGTGTGAATGAACTGCACTGAATCAAAAAGAACGAGATTTTTATCATCTAAAAGGGGAACTACCAGCTGCACTGAATTCAGCCAAAATCAACCGGCCACAGCATGTAGCTGCGATACCACAAGAGCTGTGTTAAGTGGCTCCACCAGCTCAATATTATTGAGCCCAAAGGTGTTGCTATCGAAGAAAGCAAGGACTTTGTCAGCAAAGTTGGTCCATTGTGGACATAAGTAGCTAGTCCAATCACCCACCACTTGCATTTAGAATTTTTTGCAGATCAAGGAGCGGACATAACTGATCGCGACACGGGAATTAGCCATGCAGGAGCCAGAGGTCTGCTCTTCAATAAGACATAAAGGCTTTGTTTGATTTTGTTTTTATTTTTAGTTTTAGTTTTTAATTTTTTTAAATAAAAAATCGATAAAAAAAACATATTAATACAACATAAAAATCAGTAAAAAAAAACACACTAACAGATACAAAAATACAAAAATCACAACAAAAAATTACAACATACAATTCAACTAATCATCCCTAAGCCTATTATTTCATGAAAAAGGAATAAAAAACTGCAAACAAAATTCGGACTTTCCTCTTTACGATTTGATTGACCAAGAGCTTCAAATTTAAAACTTTGATTAAACAAAGTTGAATATTTGTGGCACTACAGTTGACTCTAGTAGACAACAACCTAATCGTTAACTTCACAAGCTATACTTATCAGTTGCTGTGTAGGAACCTCTGCAAGTTGAAGTAAGATCACTAAGAGAGTTCCTCCAAGTTGTGACTTTTATAGGCAGCTTCCTCTTCATTTTGACGGTAGGAAAGTACACAATTTCATCTTCCTCAGCTACCCACCTGAGAAAAAAAAAAAAAAAGGAACAAAATGGCCAAGTTAGCTAGTGTTCTTAAAAAGTTCTTTATCTTTTGCAGCAGGCTGCAGTACTAACACTCATTTGCGGGAGTGCATTCATCAGAATTTCCAATCATTAGGTTCAAAGCCCATTCTGTCAGAGAGCAATTACCAATAGCTAGTGACAAGGTGGTGGAGGAAGACTGCGATTTCCAGTCTGCATAGTTCTAAACCGGGACACAGTCTCTGTCCACCTCCAAAAGGTGTAAAGCAATTGCTAACAACAGCTGCTCCTGTTTTCTGCAGAATGAAAGTTTGATAAATTTACTTCTGGGAAAAAATATGAGAGCTTTTCTGTGCAAAAACGATGGTGTACTGTACAGGCATGAATTTCATGAATCCTTTGCTAGACACATTAAGACAGAAGAACTTGTTCTATGAACTTGACAAGTAACCGTTCCATCAAACTGTTACCTCCCATCTCCACGGATCGAACTGATATGGGTTCTCGTAGTATTCTTCATTCATATGCACAGAAGTAAATGACGTCAAGACACACCATCCTTCTGGAATCAAATTCCCTGGAAAAGAATCGCGATATTTTCTGAAGTAAACTTCATGAATTCCTGATACACTGTTATTGGAAAGGGAAAAGGAAACAAACATTACCTTTAATTTCCACGTCCTTGACAGCTTTCCTCCAAACAGCATTTATGATGTTTGCCAATCTTAGAGTTTCGCTGATCACCTAGTGACAAAATTTAAACAGATAACAGAAAAAGAAAAGGACAATCTGATACATGAACTGACAATTGGTATGGATATTCTATTCTCTTTCAACAGTTGAGACTTTACATTTTGAGTAAATGTCAGGGACATGTAGTCAGTCCAACTATACTCATCACAAGAACTAGTCTTTTGCCTCTTCAGTTCCATGTTCTCTTCCTATAGAATCACATCAAGCAAACCATGTATACCACCAAGAATCACGTCAGTTTGTATTTGTGAAGAGAGGTCACTGAATCTTCACCCATCAATTTCATAAATAGAAAAATTCTATAAACAGGCATGATAATGATGAATTGTTCTCTGTTTTAGCAAAATCACATCAAACTGAATTTCAAAAGATAATCAAATTTACTTTTTAATACTGGAAAAAGCTCAACATTGGCTGATGCTATTTCACAGTTGAAGACATGTACATGCAAAAAAAAAAAAAACTTTTAAAAGATTTAGGAGCAATAAAGTTTTTAATTGTAAATATTATATTTTTGTATTGAATTTTATGTATTTTTATAAATTTTTGTGTTGTCTATCTTGATTTCTGTGATGTATTAAGGTGTTTTTTTCAATTTCTGTAATATTCTTTATTAATTTTTGTGTTTAAAAAATTTAAAAACTAAATTCAAAAACCAACGCGAAAGCTAAACCAAACGGTCCCTTAATCGATGTTATATTATATTTTATCCCTTTTTCTCAACATTTGTCATTAGCAATAATAGAAAATGGAGATTTCACAAACTTCTAAAAGGGGTACTATTATGAAAAGCTATGATGGTCTTCTGTCTCGCAGACAGAGAATTAATATGGTGGTCCTCACCTGGCAACCGTCCAATCAAGATCGTACGGCAAAGAAGTGTCCACAAAATAAATAGATATATATATATATATATATATGGTCCATACCTTAACTCACGTGTGTCTAGCGAAAGAGACTTGTTAGAAAAAGTCAAACACTTCACAGTACGAAATGAAACAAAGCTCGTGGCCCACTCCTTACCAGTATGAGAAAAATTTTTAAGGCACAAAAAATAAAACATTTTTATTATTTTAAATTATTTAAAAATCTATTACAATATAAAAAAATTTAAAAGCTTATATTAAATATCTATCAAATAATATCAATTAACGTGAATAATAATTTTATTAAAATTTCCATTTTTTTACTTTATAATTTTGTAGTAAGGTCATCTCCCCACATTTTAAAACAAATATCTCGTATGTTAGATTTCTATGTTTAGGTCTCACCAAGTGAAAAGACTGAAGAGGTTTGGGACTCTTAATTATTCTTTAGGATATAATTTGATACTAGATAATGAAACATATAGATGCAGACCCGACCTTTATCTGGCGTAAAGCAACGGGGCAGTCACTGAGATACTTGACAGCAAGGGTCATGGCCGTTGGCATCGTCTCTTCTCCCGGAATCATCATCTCTATGATATTCCCGGTGATGAAATCCAAAGGCAGAGGTTCCCTCTCGTTGACTTCATCATTGTCACGTAAAAGTGCGTCCACTGCGTCAATGATTGTGTTATTGCTTCCCTTGTCTCCCATTGATAGCTTATCCATTGCCCTTTTTCTTTCCTCTACAATCTTCTTCACCATCTTGAACATCTTCTCTTTAGCCTGCGCGGTCAGGATATCAAGCAACTGAAACCATATCCATATATATATATATGACATCATGCATTAAACAAGTAGTTTTTATATGTTACCTTCAAGGACTTGTACAACCTTGTTCCAGGGAGTTTGATCGGTAAACAGATTAATCCTTTAATAAACTCGTCGAATTCTGTCTTGAGAAAGTCCAAATCTTCGCCTGGACCAATGCTTGTCAGTACTTTAACCAGAATCTGAAACGTTATCTGCGACAAAAACCCAGAAAGCAAGAGCTTCATGCACTATAGTTGGCAATGAACATATTCTTTAATTTTTAGAGCGTGGCAGAGACGAAAGCAACCTTTTTTACTTCATTCTGGACATAAATGAGGTCATCATTCGTGTGTTGCCAGGAAGCCAATGTGTTCTTGACACTGTTCTCAATGTCTTTGGTGATTCTGGATTTGAGTTCTGGTAATTTCAAGAAGCGAGCTATTATTCCATGGATACGTCTATGCATGTTCCCACTCATTTGGAGGATAGAGTGGTCTCCCATAAGTTCCCTGATGGATTTAGGATAAGCGGGGACAAAACTGTTGCCATGGTTTTGTAAGACACCTTTGTTCACTTCAGGGTCAGTGGACACTATGATGGTAGTTCCCAGGATGTTGGTTTTGAACACCTTTCCGTACCTGAAGAAGAAAGTGACGGGGAAGAGATAGGGGAAATTAGAGAGAACTTGTTTTTTTACTTGTCCAGATAGATTGAACTAGGATAGTCAGGAAATGGAATGGAAATGGTCACTTCATTGAAAAGTTGAGAAGCAGATTGACAGACAATGAATGGGCTGTGGTTACTGACTTCACAAGCTATAGCCTATACAAGCAGTATCTATCTAAAGGTCTAATTAATGTAGGGCAGGCTTTACCTTTATCATCTCGTGCAAGTTGTTACCTTAATGCGAAAATAAGGCTTCTTCTTTCTATAATCCATGTGTTAGTTGGCCGGTTGTTACCAAACGAACTTTAGTCGAGTGTTTAGTTTTGTGTCTCTAATTGGATACTAAGACCTTTACTTTTTCTACCCAAAAGAAAGAAAAAGAACAACCTACTTTTGAGCACATCATCTCTATAACTAGCAGTCTAGCTAGTACGTTGACATGCTTCACTAATTAGACTGATAAAGCTAGAGAAGCATTCATTGATAAAAAAATGCAAGTTTTTTGTTGTTTTTGAAAAAAGTAAAAAAAAAAATATGTAACTAGATATTTATAGTTTATTGGTATAATAATATTATAATAATATTATTATATTAATATCATAAATAATATTATTATATAAAAATGAATGATAATGGACTATCTCAAAATAAAAATGCTACAAAATAAAAATATTAAAAACGTTTAAAAATATTTAATTGAGTTTTGAGTTTGTATTATAATTATTATGTTTTTGTATTAATTTTTTTTTCAATTTTTGTATTATATGATTTTTTAAATAAAAAACTAAAGCTCGAGCAAATATAAGACATAAGTTGTTCGTCGTTTATTACCATAATTATGAATTAATTTGTGTAATAACTCGTGTATTGTTGGAAATCAACATCTTAACCAATCAAAGAGGCAAAGGGAATCGATATGTTTTTGTCTTGTTTCCTAAAATTTCTATTATGGATTCTTTTCTGATGGATTCATCACTAAGATTAGTGGATTGGATTCAATCGAGGAGCCTGAAATCAAGATCAACTTCATTTGTTCAAAATTCATAATTATATAACTTCATTTTCGATATAATTTTGTTCATCATGATCAATCAGCAGGGATGCCCCCACCATCAATATCTAATACTCATCAAGGACTTCGGGAACCACATGATTGAGAACTCATAGAGTGTAAATAGGAAGATAAGACTATGAAAATGAGTGGCAATATATCATAGTAATTCAAGAATGTCATAGGCAAGAACGTAAACCCTAGGAGTTGAGGAAGAAAAAAGGTCTGGTTATAATCAAAACCGAGTGGACAAGAGGTAAAACGGAGTTTCAAAAGTGTCTAATGATTCATGTATCAAAAGAGCATAGTTCAGCTTTTGGGGAAGAAACTAGCCGAAATACCGGAGAACGAAAGGTTATAATAGAATCAATAACATAGAAGAACTTACTTGGATTTTCTTTTCTCCATGAAACTAACGGGTCGAGAGGTGTAACCACAAGCAATAAAGTCCAGAGTTTCTCCAATAAATGGCCAACCTAAGTTTCCTTTTGGAACTCCAGACATGTTATTGATTCTGTTTTTCTTCATCTTCCTGTACCAAAGCCATCCCACAACGATCCCCACTATCACCCACAAACCTATACCCCATTTCATGTTTCACCAAAACCCTTTTGTCTACTCTTTCTCAAGAATCGAGCCCCTCAGTTTTACTGCAAGTTTCAGTCTTTTTAAGCCATATCCAGACAAGTGTTGATCCTAACCTCCAAGTCCATGCAACTCTATATACCAAGCAAGCAATACTGTTATATATATCTCAAACGAACAGCTGGGGTGAGGCTTAGAGGTGAAAAAGTAAGGCAGAGGCAAGAAACAGTGAAACTTTATCAGTCATTTTTACTTTCCCTTAATTTGGAAGAGAGAAATGAATGAGAGAGGGAGCTGGGGGGTGTGGATGTGGAGGGAAGTGGGGATGGGAAGATATAGAGCTATGACAACTATCATTTAATGACAGATATGATATTTAGTATATAAATTGCATTCATGGTATCTTCACCTCTTTGATAGATTTTGTTTTAAGAACAACAATTAATATACTTCAAGCCTTGTCATAAACCATACTTATTGAGACTTTCCAAAATTGTTACTAGGCAAGAGTTAATAGTTACCTTTACGGTATGTTTGGTTTGCAGAATAGAATAGATAAGGAATGGAATAGCTATTCTTTAAGAATAGAATAGATGAATAATAGAATGGAATAGGTATTACTTTGTTTGGTTTACTACTTAAAAATTTCTATACCAGTGTTTGGTTTGAAAATATAAACTTAGAATGACAAAGGAATAATAAACAAAAAGACTAAAATATCCTTACCCTTATTATTATTATTATTATTATATAAATTATATTAAATTTAATTATTATTTTTTCTTCTTCTTCTTAATTTTAATATTATTAATATTATTGTTATTATTAA
>JAOXYD010000136.1:6544154-6562166 GCA_028565735.1 Pinacopodium congolense | reverse complement strand
AATATTAGTAAAGATACTAATTCAGGTAGTACCACTATTCCAAGTTTCGTATTCAAATTTTGAAAACTAAATATATTTTATTTAACACAAAGAAAATTATGCTAAAATGTTTCTAAAAATGTGTTTTTAGTCAAGTGTTGCAACGCTTGTGCTATACGTGTATCGAGGAAAGAGCTAAACTCGCATATGTAGTTCTAGAAATTTTGGAGTTATTTGGTATTTCTGTTGGTTGTAATTTTTTGTTGTAATTTTTTTTATTTTTGTATTAGTTTTTATGTGCTATTTTCAGTTCAGTAAAAGGTACGATTTGTCCCCTATCATTTTTAAAAAGGTTTAAATTGCCCTATAACATTTTTGAAGGTATTACTTTATCCCTTAACGTTTGTAAAATGATGCATTTTGCCTTTTAATATTTACAAAATAGTATAAATTGCCCTTTTAATACTAATTTCATTAGAGTTTTATTAATTACTTTCTTAATAATTAGTTAATAGTTCATTTAGAGAATATTGACAAAATTAACATTTATCTAATAAGATCTTAATGAAATTAGTATAAGGGAGTAAAATGTACCATTTTATAAATGTTAGGGGTTAGAGGACAAATTGTACCTTTTGTCTTTCAATTTTTATGCTATTTTTTTATTTTTAAACTTTATTAATATGTTTTTCAATTTTTATACTAATTTTTTAATTACTGTATTTTAAAAAAAATAAGAAAATAAAACTTAAAACATAACATCCCCATTCTTTACGGGTCTCCGATATTGAAATTTTTCTAGTTATGCCCTATTAAACACGCATTTCCTTGTTCTCGAAAAAGAGAAAGCATTTCAACGAGTACCTAAAAAGAAAATTTGGTGTGAACATTTTTAAATGGCTTATATTATGACCATTCTGTATGTCAGGCCAAGAAAGTATGTCGCAAACAAATATATTGGAGATGTTTCGTAATATTTTATAAGAATGATTATATTTAAAAATAAAAATGATAATAAATACAAAAGTTGACAACGTTATTTTAAACAAAATATGAGTTCATTTTCACTTTTTTTAAAAATAGATATAGATTTAATAAAATCATTTATTATAAATAATTATCTTAGTACAATAACACTTTTTTTTTTTTTGGAAGGTATCAGTACGATAAAACTTCTTTATATGATACCCAATAAATTGATTAACTCTCGCCTATAGTAACTTTTTACAATCCTAACTTAACTTTATATGCTAGACTAACAATTTATAATTTATTTAATAAAATAATAAAAATTACAAGTATTATTACATAAATTTATGGTCTAATCATATCATGCATTCATAATTTATTAAACTACAAATCCATGTATATATAACCGACTAAGGTGTATTTTTAAATATGATTTCGTTCTAAATTTTATCAAAATTTAAATCTAATTATTATATTTATTTTCACTTGCATTTAAAATTGTGCAGTTGAATTATCCAATTAAAGAAAATTGAAACGGGTTTGATGTTTTAAGTGCTTTCTTTCTTGTAAAGCTTCAAGAGTATTTTATCATCTTCAACTTCATTATCAGTAGGATTTCCCGTGATTTTAGCAACAATTTTTATAAATTCATATCTTTAAACCTGCATCATTTGGATCAGGGAATCCAAAAGGCCGTTTATATTTACTGCAACAATTCAAATATTTGATTATTTTCATAAGTTTATGAGTGCCTTCTTCATTTGAAATTTCATTTGAGTTCGTAAAGGTCATCTTTTATGGAATGAATTCTACAATGTTGAATTAGATTAAATTTATGCTCAATTGTTTAAATGGATAAATATAATGAATTTTTAGTTAATTAAATGCAATCTCATTGAACTGGAAATGCACATGAATGAACTGATATTAAATTGATCAAAAAATATGTTAAATTTTTAGAAAATTTAATATACATATTATAAAATTTCAACGTATTTTTAGGAATTAACCAATAACATTTTAAATTAATATACTCTATATAATCCTATTGCTGTAAATTAATATAGATTTTACTATATATGACTTAAGACTTAAATGTGATGCAGCAAGCATTTCTATGGATGAGCTAGGGGATGTTGGGAAATGATTTTATTTTTTAAAATATAAAAATTCAAAAATTTAAAAATAATATACTAATAAAATACAAAAAATTTTAAAACATAAAAATTAAAAATATATAAAATTACAAATAACAACAATATCAATAAAGCTCTTAATTTTTTTTTTAAAAAAGCTTAAATCGATAACTCTTCATTTTTATTAGTAAGCGAGGAAATGCAGTCAGCATATCATGACCTCTAGTGACTATTTCATAATTCCTTGCTTACGTTTAATGTTGAAACATTTCTTACATCATTTTCAATCATTTGTGATTTGTGGAACATGAACATCTGGTAGGCTTCTTGTCCTTACATTTTCTAGTTTGAGTTCTGCATAAAAAGTGTAAGCTCACTGCAACTCCGTACTTATAAATCTCTTCTTATTATGCAAAGATAATAATTGATTCGCCTCCTAACAGTTTTTTATCATTACAATACATAAAAATTAATAAAAATAAAAATTTATTAATTTTTATATTTAAAAAAACAGTCGAGTTCATGATTTAAAGTCATTATACGAAAAAAAAAAAAGAGAGTAAAACTAAGGCCTGGTATTGTTTTTATTTTTCGTTTTAGTTTCTTATTTTTAAAAATATAAAAATTAATAAAAATATTATAAAAATAAAAAAATCATATTAATACAATATAAAAATTTATAAAATAACATAAAAATTAATAATAATATCACATAAATTAATATATATATATACAAAAATAAAAATAAAAAATAAATACATAACGTACTAAACTTTTAAGTTTTATTTGATTTTAATAAGCAAAAATCAAATTCTCATAATGTAAGGTGACCAAAAAGAAAAAACAAACCTTTTCGCTGACACTAAACTAAACCTGAGTGAAAAGGATTTGAGGTTTAGAAAAATAATTACAGGAGCTTCAGCTAGATTACAAGTGTCCATTTAGAACAGGCCAAATGGAGAGAGACCGAAGCTCCAAGCCGCGACTCCGAACCCTAAAATGTCGATCCTTGTGAAACTCAACCCTAACCTTAACGCTAGGCCGAGAAGAAGAAGAAGACGAAGTAGTAATGGCGAAACACGCCGCCGTAGCGTGGTGGGTCCCCTTCCAGAAACGGTGGCTTTTGGCTGTTCTCGTCGTGCTCTCACTCTCCACTGTCGTCGCTGTCTTCATGAAAGCAGCCTTCGATTCCTGCGATCGCCACTTCGAGGTCAGCCATAAAGTTGTCAGCTCCAGCGGAACGTCGCCGATCAAATCGCAGCCGAGTCCACTCAGTTTCATGAAATCGAAGATTGTGCTTTTGGTCTCGCATGAGCTCTCTCTTACTGGTATGGTGTTCACTTGTTATATAATACTAATTTATGCTTTTTATTAATTAAGGTTTTGACAGTTAATTTTTGTGTTGGTGTTCATTTAATTTTAGTAAGAAGCTTTATTCCTCTTTTGGCTATTTATTTTGATGTGTAGGGGCATTCAAATTACACCTTTACGAGTCGCCCTATTGAGATAAATGTTGAAATTTTGTGTGTGCTAGAATATAACTGCTGAAGGGAAGGATTTTGGCCGATATTGCTTTTTGGGCTTCGTATGTTCACAATACTACGGCTGCAGTTCATCTGTGTTTTTAGATGGGTGAATTCCTACATCTGAAAATGGAAATAGCTAGTTGGTATATCATTAACTGGATTTCAGTCTCCTACTTAATTTGGATTTGGAGGAAGGGTAGATAAGAGGAACGTGCACGGTGATTTGGTTGTTGTATGAGGACTAAGAGGTCTTTTCCTGGATGTTTATGGAATTAAGAGAAGCATATTGTTACTATGTTTTTGTGTGCCATTTTGTGCCGAAGTTGAATTTGATATGGAAATTTATGGTTTGGAGATGTCCATGTTCAGGAACGAATGGTTTGATTTTGTCTTGTTTGATGCGTGCTGTAAAGTGCATTAATGTCACATACTTTGATGTCTGTTAATACTTTTTTGACACAGTTTTTCATCGAGTCTGGCTTCACGTGAGAAATTTGTTGTGCCATTTGAAAGGGCAATTGTTTTCTTCAATTGGTGTGTCACGTCAAAAGCAAATTTTCTATAGTTGTCATAAACAAGCTTTGCAGTGTTAATGAAATAGCTAGTTATAAATCCAACCCGAGGCTTCCACGGCTGGGAAGAAAGATTTCTTTGGTCAAACTGTTGAATGATTGAACTTGCTTTTATCAATTAATTGATGATTGCAGTTCAGTACGGTATGTTGGATGAGGTTTCCATATATGCTTCTGATTGATAAAGTTCCCTGTACATCCTCAAGTGTTTTTTGCAATAGAATGGGTGTGTGTCTTTATTATTAATGTTTGCTTTCATTGCTGTATTTCACAATCGTTTTGGTTGACTTTTTTTGTTATGGGGTTTCATTCTTGTTTGTTAATCTGACTTTTGCCTGCATCTATCTTATATTTATTGATTCAGGTGGGCCTTTGTTGCTGATGGAACTAGCATTTTTATTGCGAAGTGTTGGTGCTGAAGTTTGCTGGGTTACCGTTCAAAAGCCAGCAGGAACTGATGAGGTGATATACAATCTGGAACAAAAGATGTTGGTTCGAGGAGTGCAGGTAGTCAATGCTATTGGCCATAACAATTTTCTTGAGCTGTATGGACTGTAAACACACAGTTTTTCTTTCCATTTGTCCCTATTTCTAATATGACTTATGTTCAGAATACCATTTTTTAATAGTCATTGCTAGTAATTGTATTGTTTATGCATTGGACAAGATTCAATCATATTTGTAGTGACCTATTATGTTTGTTTGAGTATGCCTACTTTGCACCAAAATGCTGCCAACGGAGCATGCCTTCACCTGTAGGGGCAAGGGTTTTAAAAGCTTTAACTGGGTTCTGATTATTCTGTTATATGCCTTGATAGGGAATACCTGCAAAGGGCAAGGAAGCTATAGACACAGCTCTCAAAGCTGATATGGTTGTATTAAACACTGCAGTTGCTGGGAAATGGCTGGATGGTGTCTTAAAAGAAAATGTTCCTCGTGTACTTCCCAAAGTATTGTGGTGGATTCATGAGATGCGGGGGCATTATTTTAAACTAAATTATGTCAAGCACCTTCCTGTGGTTGCTGGTGCAATGATTGATTCACACATCACAGCAGAATACTGGAAGAATAGAACACAAGAGCGTCTGAGGTAAACTTACCAACCACTGTTTTCTCCTTAATTTGTTCTTTTCTTGCAAGTCCAAATTCTGGACTAATGTATGATTAAATTGCTTTCTGTATTCCTTGTAGTTTATTTGTCGTATGTTGTTATATGCAATTCTGGACTAATGTATGATTACATTGCTTTCTGCAAATTTGAGGCACACTTTTAATCATGAGAAAATGGCCATTGATTAAGTCGGAACCCTTGTAGATGCCTTATGTATCCCATATTTCATTTCTATCCTGTAAAATCAATTGTTGAGTTATAGGTTGTTTCCATGTGTCTTTAAGGTATATGATTAATAGGCTTCTTTTGTTCCTCAACTAAGTTTTTCAATCCATAACAGGATTAAAATGCCCGAGACGTATGTTGTTCACCTTGGGAATAGTAAAGAACTTATGGAGGTTGCTGAAGATAGTGTTGCGAAAAGAGTTTTGAGGGAGCATATTCGAGAATCTCTTGCTGTGCGAGATGAAGATATACTTTTTGCTATAATTAACAGTATGGTTTTTTCCTAATGAAAATTTCTTTCTCTACCACATGGCTTTTCCCTACACTTTG
This sequence comes from Pinacopodium congolense, assembly GCA_028565735.1. Taxonomy (NCBI): domain Eukaryota; kingdom Viridiplantae; phylum Streptophyta; class Magnoliopsida; order Malpighiales; family Erythroxylaceae; genus Pinacopodium; species Pinacopodium congolense. The sequence goes on along the minus strand of JAOXYD010000136.1, from coordinate 6,556,318 downwards.
CATTACTGTTCTATTCAACCTCAAGATGTATATTGGCCAAGTCAATGTCAATCATTTTTCAGTAGTTTTATCATTTCGTTTTTAAATTTTAATTTACTTCTTTTCATTCATAATCACTTTTGAACCTTCAAGCAGTTATCTTTCCTCAAATCTCTTAAACACGCATTCGACTGCATCTCATATATGCTAAAAAGAAACAGGGACCTTGATTTTTGAAGCAATTTTAGTTTGGTAACTTGTGCACGTATATTCCCTAATAACTGAGGTAATATGCAGGTGTTTCACGAGGAAAAGGCCAAGATCTATTTTTGCGTGCCTTCTATGAGAGCTTGCAATTAATTCAAGCAAAGAAGCTGCAGGTTCCATCAATGCATGCAGTGATTGTGGGGTCTGACATGACTGCTCAGACCAAGTTTGAGACAGAATTGCGGAATTATGTAATACAGAAAAAGATTCAAAATCGTGTTCATTTTGTGAATAGAACTCTGACCGTGGCTCCTTATCTAGCCGCCGTTGATGTTCTTGTTCAGAATTCGCAGGTAGTGTTGCTTTTACCATTTAAGCATGTAGCTAGTTGTTCATTAATACTCTGAATAGTCTTGGGACTCGGTAACAACTCCAAATAAAAGGACATAGCTAAAAAAGATATAGAACTATAGTAAATCAAGGAGGGACATTAAAGCAACTGAAATATACCCTTTGATTGACAAACTTAGAAAGGAAAAGCTAGGGCTTCACGTAATATTTCCATTTACACAGGCACGAGGAGAATGCTTCGGGAGAATAACTATTGAGGCCATGGCATTTCAATTGCCTGTACTGGTCAGGGTCTTTAACTCATCCATATATTTCTTTACATTTTCTTCTTTTTTTTTTACGGTAATTTGATGGTGATTATAATTTCTATTCATTAAACATATATTCAGGGAACTGCAGCTGGAGGTACCACTGAGATTGTTGTTAATGGGACTACAGGTCTGTTGCATCCTGTTGGAAAAGAAGGGGTTACTCCACTTGCGAAGAACATTGTCAAACTTGCAACTCATGTGGAGAGAAGGCTTACAATGGGGAAAAGAGGTTACGAGAGAGTCAAACAAGTTTTCTTGGAGCATCATATGGCACATAGAATTGCTGCAGTGGTGAAGGATGTACTTCGGAAGTCAAAGAGCCATCCACATCCTTAATCAGTTCATACAAACCATGTCCTCACTTTTGGCCAGAAAGTAGAGCTATGATACAACTTGAGGACTGGTAGTTCGACTCCATTCATGGTTGCAAACTGGACCTAGAATTAACCCTTATAGTAAATCCACAATTATTCCCTAAACTTCTTCTCCCAAAGAGGTGTAAATTATGTACATACATGATATTCATACCAGTTGTGAACTTGTATGGACCAGAAATCAACTAGAAGTTAAAAGACTAATAGCAATTTAGATCAATGTGCTCCATGTCTCACTGTTTTGATCACGATTGTGTTGATGTGCCTTTGGCCCTTCAACCATCTTAATTCCACTTCATGAGCACAAATTTAACACAAAGCATCCTTGTAATATCATAAATGTTGAAATATTTGAAATTTGACGATGGTAATTGTAAAATATTTGAAGAGAAATTGAAATTAGTGGAAGTATAATCATAAAATAAAATTTTATAAACTCAAAGCCTCGGGCCTTTTTGCCAGGTGTCGGTTAACCTAACCAATGAAAGGAGCCTATTTCTTCGACAGGAAACAATGTTGTTCAACCCATGAACTAGTCTGCTCTGATCTCTTTTAGAGCCAAGCGCTTGAAGATGGTGTAATGGTTTCTCTCTCGGTGGGCATTCGACAGCCAAGAACTCTGGCCTTTAGACCGAAGAAATTCAATTCCTTGTCCCGACATCAAGAACATAATAGCCTCCTTAAGTCTCAATTTGTCTCTGCCCTCCATAGCTGCAGAACTCTCGCGTAACTTCGAGCAAGCTTGTTCGGACTGAACACCTACCCAAGTTCGATCTTTGACCAGTTGAGCATTTCCGATTTTTTCCTTTAATTATTCGGGGTTACTCAATTCAGGGACTGTTTAATGAGAATGCTAGATTGTATGGTGAGGTGAGATGGGAAGGGGTTAGACCTTTGTCATTTACTTCTTCAGCGGTGTGGTAAATGTTGGTTTGGGATGACAACGTGAAGCCCAAATGATTTTGATTGGCGGGTTTTAAAGCTGATGTGCATGTTGGCAATTCGATGATTGATACGTATAACTAAGGCCTTATGGGATGTGTGTAAGGTGTTTGATGAACGCCGGAAAGAGATAAAAATCGTTTGGAGTATAAACGAAACTGATATTTTTAGTTATACTTCACTCGCCCCTCTCTGAAGGCATCTGTTTAGATTTACATACAATGAGAGATGTATCTCGAACTTCATAAAAGCCCCAACCAAGGAAAAGGCAAACTGCCTCAGGACAGTAGAGTTGCAGAAGTTCAAAATCCCTAGTACCTATTTTTGTTCCGTGTCATGAGTATTAATCGCAATGGGGAACACATGAATAGGGAAAGGGGAGGAATGGAGGAGGTCAGCGAGAAGGGGAAGGGGGAAAATAAACAGCCTAGTTGTGACAGGAAGCTGGGTTGTTCACTGGCCCTAGCCTCACCGGAAACAGATCATTTAACTCATAATGGCAATACCTAAGAAAAATTTGATCTGTAGTAGACCATGTCTGTCCCATTTTGCATACTTGCCAAGATTACAGTGTGATGGTAGATTATAACATTTTATGAAACAAGAGGCCTCATAACATTCTATGAAACAACAGGCCATTTGTTTTTGATATAAGGAATCAAACACAGACACCAATGCACCTGTCGGAAACCTAACCTCAAAAAAATTTTGGTTAACCTTACATAAGAATCACTTACGTAGAAGTCTGGTTGCGTCATACAATGACTCGACAAATGCAAAGCGGAGTAGAAACTTATTAGTTATGGTGGGTGTTCCTATTCGACGGTTTCACTGTGTCCGATAACCTAAAAAAGTTTGCTATTTTCTGCCTGCATTGTTCCACTACAGTTCCTCAGCGAAAGGTGGGTGGCGAGAGTGGCTAGTCCTCATCGAGATGGAGGCTTCTGTGGGTCTTTTCAAGGTTTGGTTAAATTTTGTAAATTTGATGAATATGAAAGGGTGGAATTGGAAGCTCAAATTAAAAGGGAGAAGGACCCCCGTGGTGTTGATTCTGCTAATCGGATCAGCGATGATGGTGACAGACTGGGATTTGTGTTAGAGAATAATATTTTTGTGGGATGAGCATTAATGTGCATATATTCTAACTTACAAATGCGGGGATGCTTACCCCTTCTTTTGCAGTAGTTCCCAATAGTTTTTTTATTTTTGGGATGAGCATTAATGTACATCTATTCTAACTTGCGAATGAGGGGATACTTACTCCTTCTCTTGCAGTGGTTCCCGCTTATTGCATGTGTGAAGGCTTGTATTTTTAACAGCAATGGGTTATTGTCGAGTCTGCTAGTGAATGCTCTCCCCAATTACACTCCTGATGTCAGCAGGGAAGACACTTAGCCAGTCTGCTAGTGAATGCTCTCCCCAGTTACACTCCTGATGTCAGCAGGGAAGACACTTACTGGTGGCTTGCAAACCCTTTAGGTAACTTCATTAATCAGTTATGCAGGAATTTCTTTAGACCGGTTGGCCAATCACAGTTTCGGTATCAGATAGTGTAGAGCAAATTTCTTCTCCCCAAAGTTTATTTTCTTCAGTGGTCATGTATCAGAGAGAAGCTACCAACTCTAGACAAGCTTTGTTTTCTTCACTTCCCCTCCTGCTGCTACTTTTGAAAGTCACAGTGATCCATCCTTCACCTCTTCTTCCAACGTGCATATTCTCACTCTATCTGACTTCGACTTTGATCTTATTGTCCTATCAGTGTTTCAGCTACAGACTTCAGATAAGTAGTGGGCTGGTTATGCAAGGGTTAGGATCGTTTATGGGTTGGTCTTATTAATTTATCTTGTGGAGAGAACGTAACAACAGAGCATTTTAGGACTTGGAGAGCTCGATTGACCAATTACTACAGGAGATCGTACAATGGGCTCGGGAATAGCTTCTGCTTTTTAGGACAGAATTCAATTGCAATTGGTAGGCTTGTGACATTTGGAAATTGTTGGATGGTTAGCCTGGGAATGATGCTTGGGTAATTGTTGGCCACTTCTAGTGTACAGGCCTCTCTTTGCTTAATTTCCTTTTTGCATTTTGATGTGCTTGGATGGTTCCTGGAGTTTTTCTTTTTGTCTTGGGTCCTTATAATATGGACTTCTTGTATATAGCATTTTTCAATAAAAGGTTTTTTTTAACTTAAAAAAAAACTTGCGAATGCGGGGAAGATATAGAGACTAAGAGAGTATATGTATTGCATTGAAAAATTACCTTAGCTTTTATGAGATTTAAAATTTTGAATTTGTTCTTTTGGATGAATATTTAAGTCATAAAAGAGATTGTTAATGTTTGTTAATCAAGGGGATTATTACTAGATGTTTAAGAAGTGAATGATTAGTTAATTTTGGTAATAGTATTTAAGAAAATAAATTTTGATGAAAAAGTATATGGGTTTAATTTGTTTTCATCACTAAACATTATTTGAATATTTTGGACATAAATTTAATAAGATTATTATATTGAAGTGATTCAAGATGTTACAAAAATTTAAGAAAATTTTCTATAATTCTTAAGAAAACACTTGAGAATGATTCAAATTTATCAATCAACTTATGCCTTATTAGTTGACTAGTGTCTTATGCTAGTTAATCAATATTTTAAAAATTGCTTTATGAACATAAAATTTCATTTCATTAATGGGAGTGTTATACCAAAATCTAAAACAGAAAGGGAAAGGGAAATAAAAGAGCAACAACGGATCATAGAAAGAGGTGATTTCGAGTGATTATAAGAGTGATTAAACAAGATTCAACCATAATAGTAAGAGTTCAAGTTGTTTTCTTTATATTTATATACCAAAAGTGGATTTATAATATTTTTCGTGCAAATGACAAAGGATAAAGGTCAATTAGGTTTTTTAGGATGATTGCTTTGATTATTTTATTATTGATTGTTTATATATGTCTCGATTAATTATTTGCATATTTTTTGAAAATTAAAATAATTAATAAATAATAAAGCCAAAACAGTTGAAAATAATGTTCAAAGAGCCATAACGCCCTAACAACTACAGGCTTAGAAACAACGGAACAAGGCCCTTCTAAGGGTCGACTAAACCTTCTTCCTCTTCAGACCAGTTGAAGGAAGGAAAACCCTATCGGAGACACCAATTTGTCCTAAGGGATAGGGAAAGTTTTGACCCATTCACTCTATAAAAGATATTTTCATGAATCTAAGTCGTAGCCCTTCGATAGAAATCTAGGGAAGTTCATTACACTTGCTTGAAGATCCAATCATTCCTCTCACACCAAATGCAGTATACACCATATCAGAAGACTAATCGAAACACAACAATGTCTTGATTACTGAAAAGCTTGACATCAGATACCCAATCAATGAGGCTCAGTCAAGACGAGGCTGATGTTTAGCTAGAATAAAGGATAAGTAAATTTTGTCACAACAAGTGAGTGAAAGCACAATTGAAGAATAGGTGGTTGCTGGTTTTAGGATCTTGGGAGCACAACTAACATAAGGTCTCTATTGGATGAAATTGCGAGCATTTATCAAGGATGTTAAGGCATCCTAGTAGAGCCAACTAGGTGATAAAACTCGCCTTCAGAGGGGCACTTGAAGACCAAATCAAATCAGCCCATTTAACAGTCAGTGAAGGGGGTTTAAACAAAAGTAAACAACTCTTGTTTGTAAAGGTTCCTGATTTATAGAGATTCTAGCATAATTGATCTTCTCTATCCATTTAAGGAAGGCTGGTCGATAGGTGATCCTTGATGAACCTCAAGCCTGTGGAATCGTAATGTCAAAAGTTACCTGGAATGAGTCTACTGACCTTGGAATTGTGAGGGAAGAAATGAGCCATATGGTGAGCTTTCGTGAGTAAACAAAGAGGGTCACAGGTCAACCAATTATCAAACCAAAGGTTAGTATGATATCCATTTCCAATTATACGGGTGATGGAAGTGTGAATTGTAGGACACAGTTTAAGAATATAGATTATTGTCCATGCAAATTCTATTCGAGGATGAATCTTCAAAATACTGTTTCTTTGGAGGTGGAAGGAGTGCATCTATCTCACCCGAAGGCTCTCCTAGTCAGTGATCAGTCTTTAGAGTTGTTTGGCTAAAGTAACCTTACTTGTAAGGTAGAGGGATAAGATGCTAAGACCACCAGCTTCTTAGGCTAGCAAACCTCACTTTGTCGGACTTTGGCTATGACTTTAGTTACAGTCCCTCCTAACCAAAGTATCTACTTAACACTCTGTCAATTGTTTTTAGAACTTACTTCGTAAGAGCAAAATGGCAAAGCTAATAAGAGGAGAGGTTAGACAATACTAAGATGACCAGTTGAACCTTGCCATCATAAGATAAGGCTTGATTAGTCCAAGAATTTACTCGCATGTCAATCTTTCTAGGAGACTATTGTAGTCTCTAATAGAGATTTTTTTTACAAGTGATGTGCACTCTCAAGAAGGTGAAAGGGAGAGGTCTGCCGTATATACCAATGGAGTCGCTAAAGGTCTGGCTAAGGTGGGTAACACTAGTAGTAACATACAAGCCACACTTTCCTCTATTAATCCACATCCTAGATAAGGAACCAGAGGTCATGAAAGCATCCAGAAAGGTATGAACTAACCCTATCTCTACTTTACAAAACACTAAAAGATTATCATCAAAAATAGTTTACTTGGTTTTAGATGCTTACACTTAGAATAGTAATTGGATCTAGGATTAGGATGGATTGAATGGTTAATGATTCTAGATAGGATCTCCGTGCATAAAGTAAATATGTAGGTTGAGAGAGGGTCTCCTTGTCTAACACCTCTCGTGCCTATAAAGATTCGACAGGGCTCTCCATTGATTAAGATACTAAATGAAGTAGAGCTTATGCATTCCATCACCCATTTTATAAAGATCTCCAAAAAAATCTATAACTTACATGGTATGCTTGATGAACTGTTAGTTTAGCATGCTATAGGCCTTACTAAAATCAAGTTTAAGGGCACAATTTTTTGGTGCATTTCTTCTCTAATAGTCTTTGAATATATCATGAGAAATTAAGATATTATCACTGATGCCCTCCCTTTAACAAAATCTATTTGAGAGGGGTTAAGTAGGCTGCTTAGGAGAGGCTTTAGATTATTTATCAAGATCTTCAAAATGATTTTGTAGATGAAATTGAAGCATGCTGTAGGTCTATAATCTTGAACGATATATGGGTTAAGGACTTTAGTACTAGGAGCAGTTTTCCAGAAGAGAAGAATTCTTGTACTGCTTTAAAAAAACCTCTCCTACAGAGTCTCAAGACTTATATATATATATATAAAGAATCCATTTAGACCCTTTGGTTTAGGAGCTTTATTAGGATTGATACTCCTAACGGCTCTCAAGATTTCCTCATGAGAGATAGGCCATGTTAGCTGGTCAGCTTAGTCTAAGCTGACCGTCTTTGGATTGAATGACTTAATCTCTTGGACTAAAGAATAATGCCCTTAAGTGCCCAGAATATCTTTAAAGTAGGAAAGTGTAACCTATTTAATAAAAGCATAATCATTAATGCCAAGACCCCCAAGATTAGAGATAGATAAGATGCTATTTTTGTTCCTCTTTGCTAGAATGGTCTTGAAGAAGAAAACAGAGCAACTATCCCCTTCCCTGAGCCATCTTATTCTAGCTTTTTGGTAAAGCATTAAGTGATGAGCCTAGAGAGCCCTTAAGTACTCCTCCATAGCCTTTAATTCCATCCCTAATAAATAGGGGTTTATAGGAACAATATATAGTTGAGATTTGATATATTCTAGGCACTATCAACAAGATGTTATATCCTCCTTTCTGCTAGTTAGAAACCTCTGGTTGAGAGCCTTAAGTTCGACCTTAACTGCCCTCATTTGGTATTGAAATACATACTACTGAATCCAAAGTTCTTGCAGCCATATCCCTCTGAACAACTTCTTAGAACCCATCCAAAGAAGCTAAATGATTAAAGAATCTGAACGGGGTAGCCTTAGAAGCTTAAGGGAATAGGTCCTAATTCACTATAAGAGTATGGTCTGATATTAGGCACTACTCAAAATACGCCTTACTAGTTGGAAAAGACTACATCCAGTGCCAGTTGACAAGAGCTCTATCCAATTTCTTTCGAAGAAGTCTAGTGTCTTGATGCTTGTTACTCCATGAAAAGAATTGCCCCTCCCATCTTAGGTTCGTCAATTTTAGGGGGGTAAGGAACTCCTGAAAGTCCTTACACGGCCTAGAAACATTAATCTGACTTTTAGCTTTAGAGGAGTGTAGCATAGCATTAAAGTCTCCTAAAATAATCCATGGCTCCGTCAAACCATTCCCAATGTCTTTAAGGTTAGACCAAAGGTTCCTACATTGAAAGGCTAGGGAGGCAGCATAGATAAAGGTGATGCTAACTTTTGTTGGGTAGGCCTAAAGAGGATAGATAAATGGATAAGTTGATTTATGGCTCTATTAAAAAGGACATGGTTTAGGTCCAGATTATAAGCAACCACAATCTTTTCACTAAAATGATATGGATGGTTCGTTATGATTCTCCAATGTTTGTTTATGAACTAGAGGTTGTGACAATTAGCCTCCTTTATTTTAGTTTCCAAAAGTCTCAAAATGCTCGGCTTAATCACCACAATGAATTAAAAAAATGCTTGCTATTTTTAGGACTAATAAGTCCTCTTACTTTCCAAGCCAAAAATGTCATTATGGCAAATTTAGGTGCTTCACCCTTATTCTTCTTATTGAGATTCTTTTCAGTGGGCTTTGAGATTCCACCTCATCATTAAATTGAGAGTTAGAGCAACTCTCATCTGATCTAGAGTGAAGAGAAGGAGAGTTAAACGCTACCAATACATTCCCATAAGGACCACCAGTAAACCTATCTTGTTACTTAGCTGATGACTACTTTTGGGCCTTTTGAGAACTAGTCTTCTCTATAGTAATTGCATAGTATATCTGATTAGTTTCTGATTAGATTTAGGCCATCTAAGGGGAAGAAGAAACCCACTAATTGGTCACCTTAGGCCTGCACCTAGACTTGAGCACTGGACTACCCTGCTTTATCATCCTAGTATAATTAATCTACAACCAAATGGTCTTGGAATGTTAGAGTGGACTTGGTTTCTTCTACTACTTCCCCAACAGTCCAAACAACTTGGATACCCAAAACCCCCAAGGTAAGACTCATGAGGGTCTATTCAAGCTTCGTAGGAGGTGCCAAATCTTGGGTAAAACTAGCTAACTGGTTGTTAGTGCTTTTAACCAAGCCACTAGCGACCTGCTTCGTTAGTAGTTTTGAACATTGAATTTCAAGTATTTGAACCTTAGGATGGATTGGGCACGTTGTTTCCTTCTCATTATGAAGCATATTAAGTTCTTGATAATCCCTCATAACAAAGATTTACCTTGTTGCCCTCCAAACACATTTGCATTATGTAATGGGGGCTTCCAACTATAGGATATAGGAATGGATAGTATTTCATTCCCATCACAAGCATAGGTATAGCCCACCTTTTAAATCCATGCCGTATGTTCATCGAGACATAAAGGTGTACCTATAAAGTTGGCAATGTGACTTAAACCAAGTGTGCTCTAGTATCCTAATAGGATTTTATGGAAGTTGATCTACAGAGGAATGTGCTTTTCTTGAAATGGTCAAAGTGTAAGTCAGGCCTCTATGTTTTCATGAAAAATGGTTGAGAAAGATAGTTCCATTGTCCCTCCTCTGTTACTTGCTGAACTACACTACTATTTAAAAACTTTAGGAGAAATAGACCATTATCACTGAGCGACACTTGTACCAACCCAATCTTAGACCATTTAGCTTGCACCATTGGGTAAAGCTAGGATAGGTAGGCTGTCTATTTAATAAGAGCGTTACTAGAACATGCTACTATTTTACGACATTCATTTCAAGGACTTTGTAGCTAAGGGCAACCATCTATTTGCTATCAATAACCGAAGGATGGATAAACTTTAGGGTACCATAGTTTTTAGGATTCCCTATCACCTGTCTGTAAGTTTTCTTCATCAAAGGGGGAGGCAGGTCACCTTAACTAGTCGAAGGAGGAGAGACAGTTGCTAACAAAGGCCCAGTAGAGGAGGTTAAAGGCAGGAATGTCATATGATAAAAGATTCTGGGCTTTCGAATATATGGAAGCCACAACTCGTTAATAATCTCAAGTTAAGGAAAGAAGAGAAGAGAGCCAAATAGCCCTAGTTGGAAAGGACGAGCAAGTAGTAACGGAGAAAGGATCAATCGAAAGAAGGGACACCAAAAGAAGAAGGAGAAGATTAGAACCCAGGCAACTAGCATATTTGCTACCCATGAAAGGTGTAGTGAAGGATCGACTATTGCGTACCCGGAGAGAATCACATGGTGAGGATTATGATAAATCTCAATTTTGGAAAAAATTGTATAAATCTTAAATTAATGTTATGATAAATTGGAGTTTTTGATAAGATTGATATAATTGGAAGGTCTTGTTAATATCAAGTGTGTGTGAATTGAATGATTGATAATGTATAGTTGTTCTAGTATATGTGAAATGTGTCTTTAGGTGTCATAGAGATATTAATAGTCACTTTGGATGTTATGTGAGATTACATATAATGTTAGGTATCCGGTGAGTGGAGTTAGCATATTTTTTTATTAATGTATAGTATTTGATATACCTTAAGGCCTTGTGAAGGTGATGTATTATGTTATGAGATGTATATGGTGTGATGGTGGATTCGAAATATATGATGTAATTTTAGAGTGGATTAAGTATCATTTTATTAGTCAAAACATATCATTCGATACCAAAGTGCGCTAGGTACAATTTCATTAGTTGAAGCATATCTTTCATTGCTAAAATGAGGTAGGTATCATAATGTTGGTTAAGACATATCAATAAGTGTAAAAGGGGGGACAAGCTTCATTTCATCAATTGAACATATTATTTTGATGCCAAAGTAGGGCATGTACCATTTAGTTAGATGGGTCATATCATTTTGTGTTAGAGTGAATTAAGTATCATTTAGTTAGTTAGGAAATATTAGTTAGTGCAAGAGTGACTTAGGTTACCAAAATATCATTTAGTGTCAACCTTAAGTAGTTATAGGGAATTGTTTGTGATATTTGACAATTTTTGGCTTATTTGGAACCATTTTTATTTCTATTTTTAAAACATAGAAACCGAAAAAAAATAGTATAGAAAAAAAAACAACACATAAATAAAAGACAAATCGAAAAAAATTGTACATAAACTAATAAAAACACACAAATTGATTAAAATATATTTAAAATAAAAAGTTGAATCAAACAGACCCTTTGTTTATTACATCTAATTGTAATGCATTGTGAAATATTTGCATAGCATGTTATTTTTTTTAGACAAGTCTTATGGTGATGGTTATAGTGTAAATAGGCATGAGTAGTAAAAGTTTATGCATATATATATTGAGATAATATTTTACTTTATTTATTCTTTTTCCTATTTGATATATTCTATCTCATTACGTGTTATTTTAGGGGAAGTGCTAAATGACAAGTGCTGGAATCAAGGTGGGGTTTGAGCTTGAGAAAACATTAAGTTATCTAATGAATTTTAGATCGAGAGGCATTATTATCTTCCTATTTTATAATCAATTTTTTGTGTGAGATAGATGATCAATATTTACATTCAACAAAGAGATTTTTTTAGTTATTTTGAATTATATTAGATCATTTTATGTTTATATAGGTTAGTTTAGCTTAACTCAATTGGAATGCTTAAATGGTTAGGCCTTACTATTGAGTGGTGATTTTCCATAGTCTAACAAGGTTAGTTTAGGTTTGGGGTGTTACAAAGTGGTTTAGGGTAATAAGTTTAAAGTAGGACATGATCTTGAGGTACAATGATATAAGTTTGAGTACGAGAAATGTCATTTGTTGAACCAAGGGAGGTTCCAATCTTGGTTTCGATGATAACAAAACATGCTTAATCACTAATGGTTTGAGTTTA
>JAOXYD010000136.1:6521282-6535327 GCA_028565735.1 Pinacopodium congolense | reverse complement strand
TTCTTGGTGCCCCAGTTAACAATGAAGACCTCACTAACAAGATTTTGGACAATCTTAGTGAAGACTACAAAGAGTTATTTTGTGTAGTCCAAGCCAGAGACAATCCAATATCTTTTGAAGAATTACATGAAAAACTTCTCAATTTAGAAGCCTCTCTCCAAGGTACCAAAAGTGATCCATTATACTTTCCTACTTCTGCTAATCCAATAGGTCGCACCAACAATAAAGGCCGTAATTCTTCAAACTCTAGTACTACTGCAGGACACATCAACACTAACTGGTGGTCACCTTCATCAACTAGTCATTACAATCCGAGTTGGTGCCCTAACACCCATGGATAGAACATCATTCTCTGAGACCTTATCTTGGCTACGGCCAAATTTGTCGAATTCAGGGACATATTGCCAAGCGCTACCCGTCCTTCTGTTTGGTTCCAGTTGAGTTAGTTAATAACTCCAATGCTGAAACATAAACCTTACCATGGCAACCAAGAGCTAATTTCGCTACCAACAATTCAGCCACACCGACATGGCTTTTGGATAGTGGTGCTTCTCACCACGTCACTTCTAACTTGAGCAATCTATCACTGCATGCACTGCACCCAGGATCTGATGATATTATGATTGGAGATGGCACCACTCATCCAATCACTCATACTGGTTCCACATCTCTCCAAACACCTGATGCTCATTTTACCTTAAATAATGTTCTTTGTGTTCCACACATGAAAAAGAATTTGATTTCAATTTCCCAATTTTGCAACTCTAATAATGTTTCCATTAAATTTTTACCTTATTCTTTTCTTGTGAAGGAACTTCACACTAGGGTAACACTTTTGACAGTTAAACTAAGGTGTATATGAGTGGCCAACCTCTTCCCCATCTTCCTCACTTTTTGCATTCTCAAGTGTCAAGATTACTTCGTTCGAGTGGCATCACCGATTGGGACACCCTGCATTTCCTATATTAAAACATGTTTTTACTAGGTTCAATTTAGATTTATCATTGTCCTTGCCCTCATCTTTTTCATGTAATGCATGTCATTGCAACAAGAGTCATAAGCTTTCATTCTTTACATCTACATTAGTTTCAAATCGACCACTTCAAATAAATTTTTCTGATGTATGGACCTCACTAGTTATTTCCCATGATAGCTTTAAATATTATGTTATTTTATTGATCATTTTATATTTGGTTTTACCCCCTTAAACAAAAATTAGAAGTAAAAGAGATTTTCATAAGATTTAAAGCAATCGTGGAAAAAAATTTTGATCAAACCATTAAAATAGTGTATTCAAACAATGGTGGTGAATATACTGCTTTTGCTAATTTTCTTATGGTCAATGGTATATCTCATTTTACTACTCCACCACACACACTCGAACACAATGGCTTCTCTAAGTAGCATCATCTACATATTTTGGAAACAAGTCTCACTTTACTCTCTTATGCATCCATTCCATTAACCTTTTGGCCGAATGCTTTTGCTATTGTTGTATATTTGATCAACCGTATGCCAACCCCGACACTACAATATTTTTCTCCTTATAAAAGAATTTTTGGTGCCTCTCCCAATTATTCCAAACTCAAAGTCTTTGGTTGTTTGTGTTATCCTTGGCTTCACCCATATACAACAAATAAACTTGAATCAAGTTCCAGACCATGCATTTTCCTTGGGTACTCACTTACTCAAAGTGCATATTTCTATTACGATCCATCCACAACCAAAATTTATGTTTCACAACATGTGTAATTTATTGAGTCCATCTTTCCTTTTGCATCATTACTTACTCAAGTTCCACATCTAGAGTCTACCACTGTTTCCACTTGGATTCCACCGTTAATATAGGTCAACATTCCACCATCAAGCATATCACCATCCGAAGTCAGTACCCAGCAGCCCTAATCTGAATCTCCAACACAATTTCCACTCATGAAAAACCCCTCACCACCCAGCACTCAACCTATTCAAAACACACCACGACCAACCCATTTAATGTAAACCCGAGCAAAAGAAAACATTCATAAACCTATTCAAAAATTAAACCTTCATACCCAATTATCTAAATCGCCTTACCTTAAATCTATAAAAATAACTCAAACTTTGAAAGAACCAAAATGGTGTGGTGCAATGTCGAAAGAATATGATGCTCTTGTTTGGAATGGAACTTGGGAACTAGTGCCATCTGATCCTAGTTGAAATGTTGTGGGCTATAATAGGATTTTTCAAATTAAACATAACTCTGATGGTTCGGGTTCCATTGACAGGTAAAAGGCATAATTGGTTATAAAGGGTTTTCATCAACGTCCTGGAGTTGATTATCATGACACCTTTAGTCCAGTGATCAAACTGACCACCATCTGTCTTATTCTTAGTCTTGCATTAAGTCGTGGTTGGTCCCTTTGTTAGCTCGATGCCAACAATGCCTTTTTACAAGGCCATCTAAGTGAGAATGTGTATATGAGTCAACCGCTCATTGATTGAGATTTTCCATCATATATATATAAGCTCTGAAAAGCTATCTATGGCTTGAAACATGCACCTCGAGCTTGGTATCAAGAACTTCGCACTTTCCTACTTCACTCTGACTTAAAAAATTCACATGTTGATACATCTCTATTCGTCTTCAACTCTGATGGCCATTTCTTATATCTACTTGTTTATGTTGACGATTTAATTATCACTGGAGATGATGAAGCAATGGTAAATCGGTTTGTCCATTTATTAGCAAGTTTATTTTCACTTAAGGACCTTGGCTTGCTTTCTTATTTCCTTGGTGTTGAAGTTCTTCCAAACAAGCATGGTCTTTTGCTCTCTCAATGACGTTACATGTTGAACATTCTTGCTCGTGCACAGATGTTGGATGCTAAACCAGTTCAAACACCACTACCAACAAGCTCCTCACTATCGCTACACTCTGGGATTGCCCTATCTGATCCTTTCGAATTTCAGGCAATAGTGGGTAGTCTCTAATATCTCTTACTTACACGTCTTGACATTACCTTTGCTATTAATAAGTTGTCTCAATTTATGCACAAGCTAACCACCAAACACTGGGCTCTTGTCAAACGATTACTAAGATATCTATGTGGCACTCCTCATCTTGGTCTCCAGCTCTATCATGATTCTCTTACTTCCTTGCATGCCGTCTTTAATGCTGATTAGGCCAGAAACATGGATGACTTCTCATTAACTAGCACATACATCATATATTTGGGTCGTAATCCCATCTCCTGGAGCTCTAAAAAGAAAAAAATTGTTACTCGTTCCTCCAGCGAGGTCAAATATCGATCTGTTATGAATACTATTGTTGAAATAAATTGGGTTTGCTCTCTGTTACATGATCTTGGTCTTCAAACTTCTACATGCCCTATGATATACTGTGATAATATTGGGGCAAACCAGTTGTGCTCTAACCTAGTCTTTCATTCACGAATGAAACATGTGGCTATCAACTTTCATTTCATTCATGATCAAGTGAAAAATGGTACTTTGCGGGTTGCACATGTATCTTCTATTGATCAACTAGCTGATATTTTAAAAAAGTCACTTCTTCGGACTCACTTTCTTTTTCTTCGGGACAAGATTGGACTCTCTTGTCGAGATCCATCTTGAGGGGGCCTAATAGAAGACTTCCACCATAAGATCGATTCCTTTGGAAACAAGACTGATTCCTATATAATCCTGATATATCTGTTTTTGTATTTCAAATTTCTTTGACTGTGTATCTTATATCTTGATTTGGTGTATTCCGTGTATATAGTAATCTACTAAATGTTTTCAAGAATCATGTGTATATAAATCATTGAAATAAGAAACAGTGTATGTTGGGAGGAATTCTATTCATCTATCATGGTGAACACCCCATAAGCCCACTGGGCATGTTAGACACACATAAGGTGCTATGGGTAAGGTGACATCTTAAAAATTGAATCCCTAACCTTCTGCCTAAGTTAGCACCTTAGGGGGATTAATTCAACTAGTAGGCCAACACCAAGTTGTCTGTCTCATTCAATTATTAAATTGAGGTAAATGTGATATTTGAATCTTTAATTTGATTTTAATTTCATAATATCGTATCAAGTTGTACCATATAATTACTTCCTTTATCTATATACTATTTGTGAATAGTTTTAGCAAGTGCTAATCCAAGATCGATTTATTATTCGTGCTTTGGAAACTTTTTGCAAAGCCTTATCAATTGTTTTAGCTAGAATAAGTTAGAATCTTTGGTAAGTTTTGAGAATTAATAAATCTCTTTGGACAAGGAAATTATGAGACCTTGTAGATTTTTTATTGCATATAATTATACATATGGTGTAAGGATACTGGATTTTAAATTATTAAGTCTTTCATTAAATATTGCAACAATTATATTATGCAATTTGAACATAGAATTTGGAATTCATCGTGGTGACATCTTTAATTTTACTAATTGGTCTCCATGTTTACATATTTATTGTTAAAAATAGTAAATAAAATGTATTATACAGAAAGATCTTTGAGATATTTTTTAATGAGATAAAATTTATTGCATAAATAAAGTTAATTTTCCAGTGAAAAATCTTAATTATTTAAGTCTTAACAATTCATATTTGAGTATGTTTTGTGATCTATCAATGTAGTCTTATTATTTATTGTCTAAAAAGAATAAAAACTTTGGATTGTATTATAAATATAATAAATTTTCAATAGAATATAGAATAGATATTTTTATTTTTAGTGCATTACGAATATTCAAAATTTAAAATTCTCCACATTTGAAAGAGTTTTTGAAAATTTAAAATTTTCAAACTGCATTAGATGGTGTACAATCCTAAGGGAGACCAAGTAAGTGAAAATAAAATTAAAATTTAACATCACACAGTGCTTTTAACATCTTCATATCTTTATTTGTTTTCTTTTTTATTTTATAAACAAGTTATTAATAAAATGTTCTAAAATTTCAAGAGTTATGTACATTAAAGATGTAGTACAAGAGAAAAATCCACAATTTACCAAACTTTGCCTCAAAATTGTAGCTTATCACAATATTCATACAAAGATATATGCAAGTTAGAAAATAAATTGACAAAAGATTTGGATTTTTAAATTTTGGACAAGTGATATTATTGAATAACATTTAGGAAGTTGGATTATATATTTTTAATTTACAAATATCTCATTGCTTGTCATACCTTAATAGTTGGAGTGGAGTATCTAAAAAATTTGAAAAATGTCCAAAGTAATCTTTTTGATGTTGATTACGTTATCCCCAAACCTTCCATAAAATATAAACTTGAAAATTTATAAGATATTTTTAAAAAAAGATCATCAAGTTTTATTTCTCAAAACTTTCCAAGTGAAAGTATTGCTACTAGATCAAAAGAAGATTTAGTCACATTCCCTTTTGGGGTCAACTGTATAGCTTACTAGTAATGGCCATCCGTTTCCACCAATGCCGACTTAGATTAGAAAAAAAAAACATTTTATAATAGTGTAACTGCAAAGTGACAAAAACTTTGAGTGAGGGTGAAACGGAAAAAATATTTGAAAAACTTGTAAAGAAAGCTTGCTTTGGTTCCTATGTGTGTTACCTTCCCTCCTCTTACCTCCCTATCTCTGCAATAGCCGTAGACTTCTTTTTTTGGACAATTGATCCCTTCTCCATGCATTCTAATGTCCCTCACCTCTGTTAATCACACTGTTACTTTATTCTAATTACACTCAGGATAAGATGTTGCATCTAGTGAGTAAGTTATTACATCTCATGTTTGCCTTTCCTTTTATGTTTTTACTACCCATAAATGATTTTTTTTCTTCATATTTTTCATTTTCTTACTCCTTTCAAGTTACTATTTTGGTTTGAAGAGTTATGATTCTAGTGGGTACATGTTTAAAAAATGTTTGCCTTCGATAATGTTTTTCGCTTTTTGTCAATGTGATTAAAATGTTGAGGTTTGTTGTTGAGCTCTATATAGAGTTTCAATTATGATTTTTTTGGTTTTTACAAAATTTCATAGTGTATCTTTGTTTTTGCTTATTCACATTTGTTTTGATCTTGATTTAATTGGACCTTTTTTTAACCAATGATTTTCTATGTGGTAAAGAAAAATTGATATGAAAAATCAAGGAATGGAATTTGTTGTAATTGTTTAATCTAACATAGAATTTCCTTATAATTCCAATAGGGAAATCACATAGTGAATTCATCTCATTGCCACTTACATCTATTACTATCCTGACCTTCGAAAGTCCATTCTTTAATATAAAAGTTTTCCTTAACAATTTTCTTAGAGTAGCATGAGTCTCCTTCTGTTGTGATAACTAAACTTGGCAAACAATTGAGTTGGAGGTACAGGGATGGGAATTGTAGGATTACAAACTAGTAACACTCTTTCTTTATTGAAGTTTAATGTACTCCAAATGAGCATGGTTTAATTAGATTGAGAATTAATCTTCTAAAGGCATTGCGCTTAAACTAGTTAGTTAATAACATTATACTTTGTGATGCCTTTTGGATTTGATGCGTATAATCAGTCTGATATATTCTCTTAAGGAGCATTATTGAAAATGATGCATGATATAATGGCCAACAAGTATGAAGATGGTCATATCATGTGGGAAATGTTAAGGAGCAGCGAAATGAAAAATGCTAACAAGAGGAAGAAGATTCCTTATTAGAATTTCTCTGGATAGGGTAAATGCACTCAAAATTTCTTCTATAGCTTTGGGGTGTTTAGTTATATTTGACATGAACAATGATTTGGTTATTAGTTAATAACAAGGTAAATTCAGGAAGGATTGAACTCTACCTTTTGTTGCTCTTTTGTATGTAGCATTATCATCCCGACAAATCTTCTTTATTTTTAATTCCCATTTATATTAAATTTTGTGTTAAAATTTTTATGTTATCTTACATAGATGTTTTTAATTGTATACATCTGTATATGTCTTCTTTTATCTTTTCCCACCACATTACAACGTATTTTGAAAACGAACATATACAGTATCTAAGATAGGTGCTTTCATGAGAAAAAATAAATATAGATTTTTTAATCCTATATAACATCCTGAAAACTACCTGAATGCCATATTTTCCTTTCCAGTAAAATTCTTATCCTATATATTACGTTTTTAAAACTTGAGCCCCACGCCCATATGAATATAAAATCGATTTCATTTAAACTTATAAGGCTATCATTTTCGTACAATAACAATTTAGTTTTTTTTTAATAAATGAAACAACATTCATCTGATAACAACAACCTTTCACAGCTTTAATAATTGGGGAGAGGAAGAAATGAATGCCTGTTACAATTCTCTCCATCAAGCTATAACCTGGGAAGTTTTGCATTTGAACTTCTTTCTAGTCTGATGGAAAAGTTTTTTTTTTTACTAGTCTGATGGAAAAGTTTTTTTTTTACTACTACCACATTGAATTTCACAAGATCAGATGGATAAGAAATCACTTGACTCAAATAGTTCGAACTAAAATCAAATAATTCTCAGTGAAAAGTTTTAAATTAAGCACCACAAATGTAAATACAGTCATTATATTACAATTGTAATCTCACCTAATTGCGTGATTCATTACAATTACATTTACATCATTTATAATTATCTTTATATTATTTGTAATTATAGTAATACTCTTTAATCATAATATAAATAATTTACGATTTAAAGCTGAATTAATTTATAATTAAAAATTTTATTAAATTGAGAGCTTAAACCTAATATTTAAACATATAGTCCATTGATTAATTCAATCAATATTTTTTGCATTTTCTAATTGTAATGATTACTCACTTAAAGTAGTATTTATTATCAAAATATTTATCATTATTGTTTCTTTTAACTAATATTTATTACTTTCTTTACTTATTAGAAAAGAAAAATATGAAAAATAGAATATTTTGAATTAATATTATTAATTGAAATAAGTCTGTTAATTTATGATGACTAAATACTACATAATACCTTAATAATAAAGTTTGTATACTTAATTCATTAAATCCAATCATTCATTCACGCCATATAGAAACAATTAAGTTACATTTGCAAGCTATGCGTGCACCATTACGAAGTGTGCACGGACTATAATCAACTAGGGAGAGAAGCATTTCTTAGTTTGTGGCCATGTTATAATGTAGAAAGCATAATTTATAAACATTAAAATGGAGAATTGGGATGACTCTAGTTTATAGGCATGATTATCCATAATTATTACAAATTGAAAATTGTGGACGGCCTAAAAAATTCACATATTGACTATGAGCTTAAAATGGTGTTATGGTTTATCTATCTTTTTGGTATGATTTGCATAAAATGTTAGTGCATAATGTGTAAAAGGGTGGTATGATTTATATAAATTATAAAAAAAATAATGGTCAATTATGCATGTAGAGGTGGTATAAAATTATATAAAAATAGTGATAAACTATGCATGTAGAGGTAGTATGTTGTGTATTAAGTAATGGTATGTTATGCATTAAGTGATGGTACATTGGATGATAAGTGGTGATATGGTTTGCATTAAGCTATGGTATGTTATGCAAAAAGTGATGGCTTATTGTGCATTCAGTGGTGGTATGCTATATATAAAATGGTAATACGTTGTGTATTAAGTGGTGATATATTATGTATATATGAGTGGTATGTTGTATACTAAGTAGTGGTATGTTATGTACTAAATGATGTTATTTTATATATTAAGTGGTGATATTATATATATATATATATAATAGTGGTATGGTTTGCATATAGTCATGGTATGTGTTGCAAATAATAGTAGGATATTATATACCAAGTGATGGTATCTTATTTATTAAATGGTCTCATGTTTTGTATATAGTGGAGATATGCTTTTCATATTGTTGAACTAGGAGTGGCTTTATCTAGTTTTGATGATGATAAAATGTTATTGCTAATGTGTTTAATATGTTTAATGTGTTGAAAAGATAAGTTTAGAGATGAAGTGTGCATTTAAAGATTAAAAAATGTTGAGAATCGTGAATGTGGAGGCCAAGTTGAAGCATTAGAGCACAAGTGTTTGAAACTAGGAACATTTAAGCAAAAATAGTGTTTTTAAGTTAATGAATGAAAAATCGAACTCCAAGATAGTAAAAGTAAATAGATCTTAGTTTGTATTTTTATTGTAAATCTCTTCACGATCTTGCCATAGTGTTAAAAGGGCACACTTCATGCATTTGGCATCATGATTAGTGTTTACACATATAGGATGCATAACTAGGAGGAATTATGTGAGTCATTTTTAAAAATTCCTCTTGATACATTAAAAGGCTTTTTAGGAATTAGTGTGTTGAGTATGTATAAATGATATGTGAAATGAAATTTTGGAAAATGTTAAGATGAGCTTTGAGGATAGATTGAGTGAATGTGTTAAGATTTATGTGAAAAAGAGGTTAAGTTATGTGAATATTTTAGAATAGTTGAATATGTTTACAGTTTTATGAAAAAGTGTTTAAAAATTTGTTAGGATGTGTTATAAGTATTTATAAGTGTTAAGATTTGTTTTTGGATGATTTGGATGTGTTTGGTTATGAAAATTATATGAAAAATTAGTCTGCTTATTGGACTGGTTGACTAGTATGTGAGACTAGTTGATCAACTAATTGGGTTTTTTTTAATCTATAAATAGGAGTGTTTATGTGGTTTTTAAGCATTTATTGAGTATGTTGAGTATCAACTGTATATGAAGTACAATCAAGAGGTGGTTTGAGTATTTGTGTGAGTGTTTGGTTGATTTTAGTATTGTGAAAGTTGTTGCATTTATACTCAAATTTATTTGTGAGCCCCTAAACACTTGGGCTGATCAAGTAGGATATTTTTAGAAAGTTTATTTTGTGGAATAATTCAATTGAGAGTTGAAATTGTGAAGGGTTACACTTATACCCATAGAAAAAGTAACTGCTTGCAAGGGGTTACACTTATAATTATAGAAAAAGTGAGTGATTGCAAGAGTTATCATAGACTTCATAAAAAAGGAAAGTGCTTGTGAAGCTTTTTTTTGATAGTAAAATTCCTAACAAGGCATTGAAAATTGGATGTAGGTGAGGAGTTGATATCGAGCCACTATAAATTTGATTTGTACTTTCTCTCCTTATCTCTTTTTAATTTTTCAAGTTAATTTACTTATATTATATTATTATTTATTATATTGTTTGGGGTTCCTCATCTCAATTATTTATTAAATTGATTATAATTCATTATATCTTTTTTCAAGTGTAAATAATTTGATTAATTAGATAGTTTAGGCCTTGTTTGGTTAGGTTTTTGTTTTTAGTTTTCGTTTCTTATTATTTTAAGCACATAAATTGAAAAAAAAAGTACAAAAACAAAAAAATAACATACTAATACAAAAAAAATACAAAAAAGCACAAAAACAAAAAATACAAAAAATACAAAAATCAATAAAAATTATAAAAATTACAACAAAAAACTATCACCAACAACCTAATTAAATGTGCCTTTAACTTTCGTAATTAGATTAAGATGGAACTTTCAATTAGGTGCAAAAGGCTTAAAAAGATTTAGAAAAATTTAGGGCTTGTTTACTTTGTCTTTCATTTTTGGTTTTGGTTTTCTGTTTTTTTAAATACAAAAATCGATAAAGAAAACACACTAATACAGCACAGAAATCGATAAAGAAAACACAATTACCAATACAAAAATACAACAACCACAACATAAAACCACAAAACACAACCCAACTAAACATCTAACTCTCTCTATATAGTTCATATTACATTAAATAATTACCAAGTAAACTATTTATGGTTAGAATAAGTCGTAATTAGTATCAAAATATAAAAATTGGTATATAAGGTTACTTTAATAATCTCAAGTTTAAAGATTACTTACACAATCATCACATGAGTATTTCTATAAACATACAAATAATATTTTATATGAAAATTTCATGTTAGGTCAATTCAGTGAACTTATTCTCTAACAAACGTTCACGCATTCGTTTAGATATCGTCAAATTTTAGTTTATAAGATTGATTATTTCTTTCATAAGGAAAAACATAATATGTGCTAATATTTCCGCTCTATTAATGTCTAATGTTAATAAAGCAATGATTATAAACAATTTAAAGACAATACTTAACTACAATATGAATCTCATAATTATAATTTCATTTGTAAAAAATATATATTTATTCTATAAACTTTATCTTATATATTAATTAATTAAACAAATATGCATATACTTAATAATATATTTGAATAAATATCTTACAAATATACAACCAATCAATTAGATGCAAAGCATACCGATTGATTGCAGGACATAAACTAGCATGATTGCCATCTCAGTAACTTGAGATTTAATATTTAGGATCTTTGTCTTCTTTGATAATGCTATGGAATTTTTATTGTTCATGGAATTTTGAAAATAGCTTCATGAAATCTTATTTTATTCCGAAGTATATGTGGAACATTATTTTTCTCTGTAATTGTAACTTGTCTTTACGCAACACACAGTTGTGTTTCTATTGTTCTCATTGTCATAAAAAGTAATATTAGGCTATGTATGGTATTCCTTTCAGTTTTTGTTTTTACTTTTTATTTTTCTAAACAAAGAAACCGAAACAAATAACACATAAATCAAGAAAAATAACACACTAATATAGTATAAAAATAAAAAAAATAGAAATCTAAAAAACACACAAAAATCAATACAAACACACAAAAATCAAAACTAATAATAATACTAAACATCCTTTTAGTTACAATAATACTTGAGTAATTATCAATATGAATCGCATTTTGTCCAGGCAAGAAAATTTAAAATTCTAAAAGATTTTGATCATTTAAATATTGTTGGTTAATTTTTAAATTGATTTATATGAAAAATACAGTTTGATTTATTTTAAATATGATTTGTCTAAAACATATAGTTTTTGTTATATGTATTGGATTTTGTCCAAATTATTATATATATTTAAAGATTTTATCCAATATATTCTAAAAAATAGTGGAAAGAGTTTTAAACTATAAAAAAGGGGCTTTTTACAATTTATCAAATGTTACATAATTCCTTCTTATTACTGTTATTATTCTAAATACAAAATCGGACGCAAGCATTAGTCATCCTTGGTATTTGTGGTGGGACCAAAAGAGCAAAAACCAAGCATGAAACACGAAGGCCTAATTTAT
Organism: Pinacopodium congolense; assembly: GCA_028565735.1. Taxonomy (NCBI): domain Eukaryota; kingdom Viridiplantae; phylum Streptophyta; class Magnoliopsida; order Malpighiales; family Erythroxylaceae; genus Pinacopodium; species Pinacopodium congolense. The sequence goes on along the minus strand of JAOXYD010000136.1, from coordinate 6,523,159 downwards.
GACAAAATACCCTCTTATTCTATCTTAACTAATTTTGATGATGTGATTTGATTCCAATCTCTCCTAAAAAGCATGATTAGAAATGGTCGCCTTTCACGTAGCCTCTAATTGTCAAACTGTGTTTATGTTGTTGGGTGGACTGGATAAGGATAGCTTTACTTAATGAAGATCCTTTAACCAATGTAAGTCAATCTTCTCTTCACGTTATCGTGGTCTAATATATAATAGGGAAAATCGATAACTCAAGCTCAGTGCGATCAGATTAATTCAAGTAATATTTATAAATTTTATAAATTCAAGTAATGCTTATGCTGGTGGGCGGTTTGGATAAACATAACTTAGTAAACATTCTTTTATTCATGTAAATCTAATTTTTCTCTTAAATTTTGAGTATATATTATATATTATATATTATATATTATTTAACAAATTAATAACTTTTAATTATAATATTAATTAAAATAAAATTTCTTAATTTTAATTTTTTAATTTTTGATCAACTATTAAACTCTTTTTTAACTACTTAAATTTATAAAGCGCATAATCTCGAAATTTCTATAAGTTATATATATATATATATATATATTTTTGGGATATAGATAACCTTGAGAAAAAAGTGTTGCATGGCCTAGTTGGAAAGAAGGGTTTGCATTAAATTACATAAAAGGGTTTTTTCTTTGGTGTTATGAATAGTGTGATGCATGGTGATAGGCAGGAGTGGACCACTCACTCTCACATCCAGACTCTATTCTCGGTCTCTGAAGAGTAAAGAATTCGGGACCACTCACATTCACATTCAGACTCTCTGCTCTGTCTCTGTAAGGGAAAGAATTCAGTGATAGTCGGTGCATAAGTACCAGAGACTCTCAGTTGGGTTCAAAAGTTGTCCTGTTCACTTGCACCAAAATTCAAAGACTGACTCACTAGAGCCATCTCTGCCTCTCAAACTTCAACATCTTACACTGTGGACTTCTGTGCTGTGGCCCTGCCCTGCCCTGCCCTCCCCTGAAATTGAAACATTTGGTACCACTTTCTCAAATTTCACACTCACCTTTTCATCCCCAACATCTTTTGTACTCTTTTGATTTTAGTATCTCATCACGTAACGCCAAAGGTTTTAGTGTCAATTATCCATTGGGCAAAATTTGTCATATATTCATTACACTCTAATATATTAGAATGTTCATATTAAATTATAATATTTTAAAAGTATTCAAAAAAGAGATTTAATATTTTTAAAACATTTAAAAATAATCATGAATTTAATATTATGTGAAATTATTTTAAAAATTTTTAAATGTTAAAATTTGTTTTAAACACATCTAAAATATTAAAATTCTTTGTGAATATTTTAAAACGTTAGAGTATGACTTGAATATTAATTGAAATCTTAAAGTTAAAATTGATCTTTTTACCTTACCAATTGTAATTGTATATAGTATTTTAAATATTATATTTTTTAAATAAATTATGTGATATATTAAGAAATTGTTCGACGTGAGTTTGTATTTTCAACTTTAGTTTCTTTTTTTAAATATAAAAACTATAAAAATTGTATAAGTATTTTAAAAATAAATATAAATAACATACAAAAACAAAAAAATATACAGAAACCTAAAAAAATACATGCAAACCAATTAAAATACACAAAAAAAAAAAACTTAACTAAACAAATCCTAATGTTTTAAAATTTAAATGAAGCACACAATCTACTGAAGGCAAAGAGGCACTTGGGAAATATACTACCACCTGTTGATTCTCCCTATAATAGGCAACTCAAGACTTTAAATACTATAATTACTTTATAAATTTTTATATTATTTATCTTAATTTTTATACTATATTAAAATATATATTTTTTTCGATTTTTGTAATAT
>JAOXYD010000136.1:6497491-6515143 GCA_028565735.1 Pinacopodium congolense | reverse complement strand
AGCACTTTTTTGAAAAGCATCAAATTGAAGCTTCTTCAAAAAGCTGTTTTTTAGCTTTTGAAAAAGCTAAATCTACTCCAAAAGCACTTTTGAATGTGACAGTCAAACACTCATTTTAAAAAAGAAATGCTTTTACGTTACAGAAAAGCACTTTTAACCCTTCTAAAAGCTGAACTAAACAGAGGCTAAGTTCTCTATGATGATACTTTTAATTTCTACGGAGGACAAATAACTATTCATTTTAATTTGGTTGCTTGGTTTCATTTAAATTCGGCAACTTTGTTGTTGAAGATCGTTAAAACTCTTAGGAGTCATTTGATATTATTATTGGTTGTAATTTTTGTGTGTTATTTTTTATTTTTGTGTTATTTTTTTTGTTTTTTATATTATATTAGTGTATTGTCTTTTTTTATTTTTACGTTGATTTTTTTTCAATTTCTATATTTAAGAAAATAAGAAACTAAAACCTAAAATTAAATATATACCAAACAATCCCTTACTGTTTCATTACTGACTAAAGTTGAACGTGAAACTAACTGACCTTGGTAACCGACGACAACTCTAGCTTGATTGGTACACTATCACTTTCCTGCTCACAATTGGCTCAGGATGGTGCCCTCCTAAACCAAAAACCTAACTCCAGGAATGTAGTTCACAAGACTATTCAACAAATTGGAAATATTATGGGTTATTTGATTTAATTTTTAATTGTAGTATTTATATTTTTATATTAAATTTTGTGTATTTTTTTAGATTTTTATGTTGTTTTTTCAATTTTTATATTATATTAATGTGTTATTTTTTTCAATTTTAATATTTTAAAAAATAAAAAATAAAAAAAATCCTGTCCAATCAGGCCCTTACAAAGTATTAGCAACTTTATATACAGTATGACTGACTCACTACAGGAAAATTCGTCGGTCAAAACAAAAAGAAATTTCGGAGCAAGATTTCAAGCCTACTTCATTTTCATCTCCAGACAACAGAAATTAATCTCCATTCTCTAAATTATCTTCAGGGTCATGCTTTTTGATTGCCTGTCTCATGCTGCTAATTTCTAACTGGCAATACTTGAGGAAGCTCGAGCTAGTTATACATTCCGGTCAAGAAAAAGAAAATGACTGTCGTTTTCTCTATGGTCACCCTTCAGTAGACTAAAGAAACAAAGCTACTAGATCTTCAGACATTTTTTTGACAATAATAGATCTCTTATAAGCCGTGCGAATAGCATATAGGACCTCTTGACAATATCTACACGATTATGTACATGAAACCTCAAAGAATGGTGCATTAGTTGGCCTTAGAGCACATCAGATCACCTTGTTAATTATGTTCTGATCATCGCTGATAGCCTATCGTTTCTTCCTACCAGGCGAACTGCATCACATGGCTCACTGAGATTAAGACACTTCAATTATAATGTTGATGAAACAAAATTTTTGACACTATTTACATACCAGCTTCTTCTTCTTCTTCTTCTTCTCAATATAAGACATAACCTCCTCCTGTTTAGAAAGTGATTCCTCCAGAGCCTGAAGAAAATGCAGATCTTCGATACAAGTTAGAGCTCTAGATAACAGCATGTTTTATCTAAGTTAGAGCTCTAGGTAACAACATGTTTTATCTAGTTCTGTTTACACAATAGGAAACTGTCAAATGATTGCGATACAAAAACAACTGCAGCAACGTGTTTCAAATGGAGTATGGACATGTCGAGCAGATGAATGTAAATATTCCATTAGTGGCAAATATATAACTGGAATTAATGATATGTATGCCTAATTTTATGTGTCAACTCTTACGTTTACCGATCTATTTCAGTTATGCTACGATCAACCTTGGTTTCTTCAAGTAAAGGCAGATAATTATAACAATAGGCAGCCGAGCTAGTTTCTGAGAACTCTATCTGGAATTATACCATATTCAATCTAAAAAACATGCACTTTAAGTGCATACCATGCTGCAAACAATAAATATTAGAAGGAAGGTTACTGCCAAACCAAACATTCTATAGAAATGACATCAAGAAATTCTTCTCAAGCCAAAATAAGAAAGATACTCTGTCACTAGAAAGATTTTTTTAGAAAAAAATACATAGAAAGATTTTTTGAGAAAAAATACCTACTAGTTTATGCTGCCAGTTACTGAAGTTTGAAATACCCTATATAGATGTTGTATACCTTTTTGGCTGTTGCAAGCTCTTGTTCTAAGTTGTCAACCCGAATCAAGACAGTATTCAGCATTTCCTCCTCCTCTGGTGGCAGAGTAGCGGGATTCATGCTCAAAGCATTCACCTTCTGCTCCAATTCAGCCATGCGTTTCATGACAGCTATGAAGTCTTCATTAGAGACAGTAGGTGAAGCCTGCTGCTCTTGAACATACACAGGACTGGAGTATATGGTGGCATCTGTCAGTTTCTTGGGCACATTGCGACTCACTTTGATCATGGTCACAATGCCCATGACAAAGGCCATCACACCAGAAATAACTGGAGAGTTCTCTCGGACCTTGATCTCATCATACTTGATGTAAGAATCAGATTCTGCAAGTTAAAGGAATCAAGAATGTATTTCTATGATCCAAAATGCAAATGCAATGAAGCCTTTTACAAGCATAATCAGTTTCAAGAATCATTTTTCACTAGTTTCTAGATTGGTATCCACAAAAGCCTCCATTATGTAAGTAGCAGAAGATCAATAATATGTGAACTATCAAGCCAAAGTTAGAAACATGCTTAGACCACTTTTCAACAAATCTTCTCAAAAAAAACATTTGAGAGGCCCATAAAACAGTCTCAACAAAGGCATTGGATGTTGCCCCTAACTTCCCTTGTAAGCCCAAAAATCAGGTGTTTTGTACTGAAGAGGCAAAGGAAACAAGCCAAAAAGTTATTTAACTTGTAACTTTATTTCGTCTCTTCATCATGCAAGGTCAACTCTTTCCAGGCATATACCTCCAGAATAGTTATCTATATGATTTTATTAGCTGGCAGTATACCTTTAGGGACATCAAACCTCTGACTCTGTAGCTTCTGGCTCAGAAGCTTCTGACTTGGTAATTTCAGGCTCAGTAACTTCTGACTTACTGCCATGTTTTTCCAATTCAAATCCATAGATTTCTCAATCACCGGGCTGAAATCCTCTAAGGACACCTTGGTGATTTAATTTGCATAAGGGGATTAAGAACAGATGAAAAGTTAGATTTTCAATGATACTTCAAAGGGTGAAAGTAGAGTGAATTATAGAGAATAATTAATCAACATAGTTCGAGCGTTTCATGTGCTTTATTGCCATGAAATTTATCTGTAGTATTCCAATTGCTCTAACTTAGCAGGTATGAGATTAGAAATAAATTATATAATGAGATGCAATTTCATATTCTCCACAGAATAGCCAATCTGAGCTGAGATTCATAATGACACTGGTGATATAAAATGAAGATGCAGTTGATCATTCCCAACTAACTTAGGGAAGAAGGTGTAACAAATCTGCATACTTCTTTTGAAGCCTGATAACTTTAATTGCATTAACCATAATCATACATATGTAATTTTCATTCCTCAGCTCATAGACTTCATTTTAGTGCCAGTACAACTTCAATAGTTAGTTTAAGTTTTTATAAGCCGCTGTCACTACTTAACCTGGCAGCTTGCTGAAACAATTCAAGCCTTCTGATTGCTTACAAGCTTCTTTGGAAATATGCTGAAATTACCTTTTGAGATTTTGCAGAAACCTGTGGTACGTCTACATTGGTCCCTGAAATTCTTGGAGAATCTGAGGCTTCCTTAGGAGAGTCGAGTCCCTGCTTTATATAAGTAAGTAAGAATTTCAACCAGTGTTTTCTCCGCAAGGATAAATACAAGTGCAAGGGTGAGTTCAATAAAGGAGACCTTTGAGCTGACTGGCTCATCATCAGATACTGCCTTCTTATCACAATTCCTGTTTGAACATTTATGTGCACCATCTTGAACCATCTGCAAGTTAACTCAAAATTTAACTGCTAATTTAAGGACTTACATATGGAATGAATTTGTTTGAAGTTAGGCTGGTAAAAGGACTGCATATCACCTTCAGAATCTCTTCATCCTGCCAAGGGCCGTGGTCAGAAAGCAGACATCCTCCTTTCTCGGCACAAGTACAGGTGCCTCCCAAAAAGTCTGGCAACTCACTGATAAAGGAAAGAGCCACCAGGGAATAGAAAGCATAAAGTAAAAATATAAAAGAAAAATCAGTGCCATTAAGCAGTCTTTAAGCAGGAATAGACCGAAACACCAACAAATACTGGATGACAAGAAAATACAACTTTGAAGAGGAGTATCAACCAAGACGTAAGGCAAGGCATGGTGACTAAAATGATAGAAAAATAGTGACCAACTCATTAGAGACTTGCCTAGCATCAATTATCTCCAACAACTTGCTCTGATACTTGCTACCAAGAACCTGAAAATGATTTCTTGTAGTAATCGATTATTTGGTCCAGATAAAGATTTGTAATTTGAAACAAAGCAAACGTCACTTACATGGATCTTTGCAGTGGTCTTAGGATCAAGGAAAGATTTAATGGTGTTCCACAACATTCTGAATCCAGACCCTGCATTGATGACGAACATGCGATTCAGGGTCTGCTTACAACAAAAGTTGAAGTAATATCAAAATTAGCTTGTTCATGGTAAAAATATTGGTATAATGAAACAAAAAATTACTAGCCAAGAGAAACTAATACCTCAGGATAATTATTACCGTCAATGTTCTGAATGCAAGTGATGAGATCCCTGGCTGCTTTGGTAAAATTTTTGAGTCCCTACAATAGATTGAAACATGCATTTTAAGATCAATCAGAAAAGCTATTAAACAGCATAGACTGTGCATCTCCCACAATTTTCGAAGTCACTGGAGTTCATCACAGCAGTTATCCTAATTTAATTATCATGCATCAATTACTACTTTTCTAACTCACCACTACCTGCACATCAAGAATGGTTGTGCTTTGATCAATGTGCTTCCTTGCTGCAATTGAGCAAGCTGGAAACTTAAAGGCAAAAGCTTTCTCGAATTCCTGGACATGGTATTTGAGATATCTGTCTATATCTGTAACTTGCATTAACTTGGTAGGATCTACTAGGCCTAGCCTCTCAATGTACACAGGTCTACCATCTTTATCTACACCGTGATACCCTTGAGGATAACACTTTACAACTTCATCGGCTTCTTTGTACTCGAAGTCCTTCAGAGAAGAAAATTATTGAAAAGCACACATTGAAACTTCGTCAGAGGGGCATACAATGACTGTAAACCACACTAATCTGTAATCAGTGCAGGTGGACTCAAAAACTTCAACTACTGATTTAGCAGAAATTGTTGAACCTTTCAATTACCTCCATGATTGTGTCTGTGCCAAACTCTTTTCTCCAGTGAAGCATATCAGACCACATTTGCTTTGTTTTCTCAATGTCAAATTTCCTGGCTTTCAAGAATCTACATCAATGGAGAAGAAAATTGGTCAATTATTTGAATTGATGAATAAAAATCTTAAGATCAAGTAAAACAGTTGAAGACATAAATCCTGACAAAATATCTCTGAATTATTAGAATGGACATGCAAAAGAAAGAAGGAAAAAGTGACCTGAGCATCATATGATAATCATCATGCTTTGTGGGCAGCATTTCCTCCAATATGAGTGTTTGACGGAAAGCATCAACTGCCTTGATCTCCTCCGCATCATGGACATCCTCAATTTCTACCGACATGACTTTACTACATCTTCGACCCTTTTTTTTCAAAGAGTTTCTGAATTTGTTGGAGGTGTCAATTGCTCTCTTCTTAAACGACTCAATTCTGGTCTTCCTCTGATCCCCAGAATGGTCCACCTCAGGTACTGCCATAACCACCAACACCATGAACCAATCACAAGACATGATTTTTTTTTATCATAATTCAAGTAAGGGATTTCACTAGATCATAACTAACAAATAAGACATCATTTGAATGCAGGAGGCTCTACCAATTAAGGGTCATAGAGACTGTTTCCAATCTTTTCTGAGCACAAGCTAAAAAAACCTAAGAAAGTGACAGGTTTTCAAAGACAAACCTGGTAAGGGAGACAGAGGTCCAGAGACGGCAGCCATTGGCCCGAGATATTGATCGTGCAATATGTTAATGACACAACCAAGGCCCTAACCAAATGCCTGCAATTACATTCCAAAGAAAAGACAGGAAAAAACCAGAGAATGAGTACACTCTTCCCAAAACATAGATCAGCAAGGTAAGATATTAGGAAATGAAAGAGTAGAAGGGAGAAAGAGGACGACCTCCGCCAATGATAGGGGAAAAGTAAGCATATAGAAACACATATAATGACGACGACCAATTCTTTGGAGATGGGAGGCATTTTCGGGGAGACACAGTTAGGCAAACAAGTCGGAGATTAAGGAACCCATGCCATTTTTGGTATGTTTGCTTCTTTTGTTTTTGTGCCCATCAACATGTCATGATATGGTCTCTCTTCCTGACCCCTACTACTCCAGCTCATTTTCTTGATAGCTTTAGTCATTAATCTGACGAGCGTGTGTATGTGTGGGAGTTCTTGGGAGAATCTATGGCAGGCTAATCTTTAACGGAATTTTGTATCTTTAAACTGTCTAAGACCCTTAATACTTCAAGTAACCAACGGTCTCTTCTTGTCTGTTTATTGGCACAATGACATAGTCATGTTCTTAAGTTTAAGAGAATTTAGACCAATCAAATTGCACAGAAGATTTTACATAAAGGCCTTAATCGTTATAGTTGCTAACATGCGATGTGATTCTAATGACAATGAGTAGAGCTAAACTTTCCATATATCATGCGATGCCATTCTTTTATATTATGTATTTTTACTTTCATTATTGATTTAACAATTGATAGTTTACTTGCTTAATCTAGAAACAAATCAGCCTCCAAAGTAATTTTTAAAGGAAGAAAGAAAGAGTGCATTTGATTCCTTGTCGATGGAACCTGTAGCCACCCGTCTTCGAATTGATGAAGGATGGTGGGTTAACTGTCAATATTTCGGTATTATATAATATGAACCACCAAAATAATGAAATAAGGAGATCATATCACAAACTTGTTCAGCCATACATGGTACTGCTGTATGCAGATTTACAAATTGTATTCGCATGATCATAGATACACCAACACTCTTTTACTTCCAGAACTCTAGATCAACATAATTCCATCTGTTTCTATTGAATTGAGCCTTGAAGATAATACGATCAATCCTGATTGAACAGAATCTGACAAAATAAAAAGTTGAAACTCCTCAAGCAATGTCAATAATAAGTATCCCGGTCAATTTTCTCTCTCTTTTTCTTTTTCACTATCTTTTCAATCAGAATCAGAGTATGATCCCATCGATGATCTAACCGTTCTGCGCCTATTTTCGTGATAGTCATCTTCTTCATCTTCATTGTCTTTCTTCTCACTTATTATCCCTGAGACCAAGTCATTGAGAGACTAGTACATGAACTATAAATTTCATAAGAAGTTTTAATACCAACCTTTCTTTATCAGTTGGATCTCAAGTGCTTTTGTTGGGAAATCATCTTTTCCTCCCAAGTCCTGGAACCCAATCAGTCTTTCTATTGCAATCCCTTTTCTGGAAAACAGAAAAGGCCATTTTCTCATTACAACATTCAATAAATATCAATAACTCGTTTTGAACCAAGTGTCTGGTGCTCATTTCAATCCCTTTAGGGTCATATAACGATGGTGCTTTTGAACAATTCATCGACGTCTTTTCTAGACCGAAATCTTATCCCACGCACTGAACTATTTGACAATTGCCAAGTCTATAGTTCTGCTAGAGGAGAACAAACTTCTCTGGTGTCACATAAGAGAGCATTCTAGATGAGAAAAATGTTGATCAAGAAGCCTTAGAGATTATACCTAAATAGTACGACGCATGGCAGAGTTTTGATCCCAAGTTTGGTGACAAAGAAGGGTGCATTCTGCATTATTGTCGCAATGGTGACTGTTCATGTGTGATAAATAAGACATTTGTGAAAACAGAGCGAAAAATCAAGTATCAAGAATCTACCTCTGCATCCAGCTTTATGAACTTGGTATCAAGATGCCTGGGTGCAAGAGCCTTCAAATGCTTATCCATTATCCTAGAATAATCAATTCTCTTAGTAAAAAAAGTTTCCACAGATTAATGTGCAAGCTATATATCCACAATTGGGTATGAGTACAAATGCACGTATGCCCATGAGATAGATAGGAAGAGACAAGCAAAAGCTATACTTGCACCGGTAGAACTCTTTATGGTAAAAGTGGCAAATCACTTTTTCACTCCCAGTGACTTCACCCAAGAAATCCCCCTCGCTTAGCTCCCTGTATTCCCCATGTCCTTGCGTCTTCAGGGCTTCTCGTTTCTCGGCTTCTTTCTATTAAAATAAAACCCATGCTAAATATTCAGAATGCCAACTCCAGAACAAAAAAATGCATGTGTGGGACGGGACAGAATGTCAAATTTATCACCTTAAGAGCAGCTATCCTATCGGCGTGTAACTTTTCAAGCTCTGGATCCTGCATAACAAACGTAATGAGTTTAGATAAACAAAAAGGACTACGTGCTGGAATCAACGCAGAGATTTCTCTCAAGCTTACATCCATTAATTCATCAAGGTCAACCTCATGGTTGACAGAACTCGATGGCTGTGCTTTTTCTTGAGCAAGCAATTCCTGTAATGTCAACAAGATCGAGTCATTTGATGCCATAAAAAACAGATCAAAGTTGATCAATTCAACGTTACATTGTTAGATGGGTTGGCAAGATCAACTCATTTACAATTAAGCTATTTAAATACAAAAGTTTGAGAACCACACAATGCATGAACGAATATGACACCTCTCGAAAAAACTAATAATAGCAATAAGCAGAAGTTAAGAAAACGGGAAATTTCACTAGTACAGATTCACTGAACATCTTTATTATACTGGAGCACGCACGACAAGACAACCAGTTGGTTTTAACCACAGATTCCCTTGGAAAAGATAGTTCAATTGGTTTTAACCACATTTTCCCTCGGAAAAGACAGTTTAAGTTTCCAACTTTAGAAACTCAAATATCCAGTAAGCACCAATTGACGGTAAAGTCTAAAACTTTAATTACAAAAGAGAACCATACGAGTATGTTTATAGTTTGCTCAAAGTAGTACAGGTACCATAACAAAATAGGTTCGTAAAGGGTAAGCATATATAGAGTTCTTCGATTAAAATGTGAAATCAAACCCCCAAGTTAACGTGTCATTGAGCATTGAGGGGTTGGTAGTTCTCGAAAGAAACAAAAACCAGGCAGCAACAAAACAAATCCAACAACAGAGGCGCGATCCATGAAAGCAGAGTAAAATGATAGAAGTATGAAGAACGGCCCAAACCTTCTGATAATCTCGAGCAGCTGCTGCCATTACATTACCAAAAGCCAAGTTTGACAGCGTTGATTTAACTGAATCAGGATCCATTTCCCCTGACTTAACAATCTTGAAAAAATAGAACATCAAACCAACCTCATTAACCAGAGAAAACTTTCCTTAGTAAAACTGCAAAGAGTTGAAAAGGGTCAAGAAGCGAACCTCGGTTAGATGCGATCTGAGACTCTGAAGTTTAATTGAAAATCTGCGACTTTTTGGAAAGGTCTAAAGGGGGAAAGACAATGAACGCCAAAGTTCAGCGCAGGGCTGTAGCAACGACAAGACGTTTTGAGTACTGGAGAGCAAACGGTGAGTTTAAGGGCTACATGTTGGTTAGGTTTAAACCTTTCGGTGATAGGCCCAGACTGAAACGACTCTGGAAAATCATTTAGAACATGAAAGTCCAGTATAGGTTCTATTAAACAAATAATTATTTTTTTAAAAAAGAAACAATCTTTTAAGTCAGGATTTTATCAAAATAAATTGACGTAAGCCATCTTCAAACTTTACCGTCGCTAGTGTTTTTCTTATGAAACATCAAATCGAACCCCTAATGATTGCAAATTGGAGCTTAGCTTGCTTAATGGTACCAATTTATGAAAAGGGTAAATACAGACCAATTCTGATTTTACATATTCCAAAATATATATATATGTTTTAAAAATTTATAGAATATTATTTAAAGTTAATAAAATGAGACAAATACTCTCAATAAATAATTTCATGTTATTAAAAAAAGTACAAGAATTTTCAAATTATAATAATTAGGAAGCTATTATGGATGGCCTTCCGTAGTCACTCAAAAATTCTCTAATTATTACACAAAAAATAATAGGTCTGCAATCAATCCCTTTCAAATTACAGTCGGAGGGGAGGACAAGAACAAGAGACCATGATCACCTAGGAGATGGCTCCAGGCTTACCTCCTACTCTCTCCCTTTGTCCAGACACCCCCTCTAAATCCGGCATCTTCAATAGGGAAAGCCAATAAATTAGGACACCAACTAGCATTTACAATCCTTAAAGACGGCATTGCCTTTTGTACCTTTGGCCACTCCATTCCCAAGTCTGAGATAGATTCCAGCATCATCGCTTCAATTTTCCACACAGCACCATTCTCTCCCCAGAAACTCTGGTGCATTTTTGCAAGATTTCCAGAAGAAATTGACAGGTATTTTAGCATAGGAAGTGAAATGGGGTTAAGCCAGGCAGGGCTAATGCTTCCTGGATAAAATTTCAGACTTAGCTCATGGAGGTCTTGTGGAGGAAAAAGTTTGTCAAGTTTGTCAATGAGATCAGTATCATGGCTATCAAAGCAACTTATTGTCAAAAACTGAAGCTCCTGGAGGTTTTCAAATACATTAACATCATCATCATTGATCTCTTTCCCTTGGTTCAAACATAAGCCTAGTGTTCTGAGTCTAGTTAAGTTTTTCAGTTCAGTAATCCGACAACCCTGTAACTGGCTTGGTATTGAAGGTCTGAAGCCTAATAAAACCTCAAGATTTGATAGCCTTCCCAAACCTTTTGGCCAATACTCGAGTGAACTGCAATGGCTTACATCCAACACCCTAAGCTTCTTGAAGGTCATGAGATAAGGTGGCAGAGTTTTTAGATTGTGGCAATAACTGACATCCAAAATCTCAAGATTTCTGAGTTTCTCCAGCGATGATGGGAGTCGAATCAAGGGATGAGTGTTGCTCAAGCTGAGGTAAGTTAAATGCTGAAGGGAACCAATGTGACATAAGAGACCTGTGAGAGGAGTGTCAAATATGGATTTCCTGATATCCAAAACTCGCATGTATTTGCATTCATTAAGCCTGCAAGCTATGCTAGATGAAACCTTGTTAACTTCACCAGTCTTCGTTGTGGACAACAATGCTCGTAACCCTTGGTTGCCAGTAAGTTGTTTCACTTCCATCTTGCCACCAATCCCCATATGACGGCAGCCAGTCCCAGTAAGTTTAAAGAAGGAATCATCTTCAGCCATTCTGATCACTAAATCACGAACCATATCATGAATTTTGCAAGTGTAGATAGTTCCATTGTAAGTTTTATCAACCACTTCTACCAAACAACGATTTGTCAACCCAGAGAAACATTCCTCCCCAGATTCCGTTGATGACCTATTAACTCTCAATGGGACAAATCCCTCACCGATCCACCAATAAACCAACTGTTCTTTTGTTATGACACAGTCTTCTGGGAAGATGGAGAAACTGAGGAAGCAAGACTTAAGGTATGGAGGGAGTTCATCATAACTCAATTGCAGTGAAGCCATCACTGAGTCATCATTTTCTGCCAATTCATCTCGAAAGTTGTTGGCAATTCGTCTCCAGTCATGGTAGTGAGGTTTATAGAGCAAGAGCCCTCCAATTGCCTTGATTGCCAAGGGAAGACCCTTGCATTTCTGTACAATTTCCTTTCCAACCCTTTCCAGCTCAGGGTATGTGCACTCACCACCGTTTGCCGCAAATGCTATCTTTCGGAATAATAGCCAACTATCACCGTCACCAAGGAAATTAGGTCGGTGGATTTTGGATTCAGGAACTCCCATCTTCTTTGCAACTTCCTCATTTCTTGTAGTTATGATTATGCAGCTTCCATTACTCTTGGGCAAACCTTCATATATCCTAGTCCACCAAGCGCCTTGTAGGCTCCATACATCATCCATCACAATCAAGTACCTCTTACCTAGAAGAAATTGGTATATCTTTCTCAACAATTCACCTTGGTCATCTCCTATGGTTGCATCTCCCAAGTTCCTGAGGATACTTCTCAGTATTTGTTTTTCATCAAATGTCTGAGAAACTGATACCCACATTCTCCTCTCAAAGTGATCTTCTATGTCTCTGTCATTGAAGACCTCTTGAGCAATGGTCGTCTTCCCCAATCCACCCATTCCAACAACTCCAATTGATAACATGCCATAATCTGCTTCAAAAAGCCAACCTTTGATCTTTTTCTTGTCACCTTCCAGTCCGACCACTTGAGTATGATCATACACTGGAGAGCTCCATCTAGGCATTTGGTCATTGCGAGAATTAGTTCTACCCATTCCACTGATGATGGAGGGGCCAAGATAAGACATGATATTCAGTTTAATGCTGCTAATTCTTTCATTTATCTCCTTGAGTCGCTTTGCAGTTCGATACTGGAATTGAATTTTTGGAGGATAGATACACATAAACCAACTGTCAAAGATCTGGCTCTCCTCCCTTGACTGAAGTTGACAGTTTGCTAGTATATCTTCAGCTTCATAAATCAGCTCTCGCAAATTGCCCATAATTGCACATAGTGTTTTGCTCTTCCTCTTTTGCTTGTCTGCATCTTTGAGGAATGATTGCATTAATTGAAGCTCACTCTGCAACTTTTCAAATGGTTCCCTTAATTCATTAAATATTGTGCGGCCCTCATCTATCAATGTGTTCAACAACCTCTCCAAGAATACCGTGACAACCGCATCCACCATGGCTTTGCCTGAAAATTATGAAACCAACAGAAGACTTCTCTAAATCAATAATATACTATTAAGTACAGAACAATAACCCCCTCTGATAACAGTGTCAGTGACTGAATCTTCTAAACAGTTCACAAGATATTAAATGTTGACATTACATAAATCATGTAGGAGTTTCTTTATTAGAACAACTATACATTAATGTAACGGCTGTTGATAAAAAGTTGAAAAGAAACAAGAAAATGAACATGCGTATGGTCAGAAACTCTGATCACAGGATAAAATGAGGGCCTAGTGTCATGACCTGTCTCGGGTACATAACAGGTACGTGAGACCTAAGGATTAAAATTTCAAATCACACGTAAGCCAATTCTCAATAGATTTTAACGAATTGAAGAAAAATAATTCGAAACCCTAAACTCTTTTTCAGTAAATTGACGACGATTTAGGCAGTGGTTGGCGACAACACCATAAGACGTTTGTTGCTGACATCGAGATGAATTAAATGATTGTGGCGGTGACCGATAACAACCACCGGAAGTGGCGGATCGATGTTCAAAGCTTTTCGTCAGTTTTTTTCCTCAATTTTTATGATGATTCCGGCGATAATGATGGTTAAAATGGGTATGGTTATGACAGGCTCATCATGAGAAAGAGATTGGTATATGATACTGACCAATTTGAGTCACCGGCCATGAAGGATGGGTGAAAAAGTTAGAAACGCGAATAATAACCTTTTGGGGGATAAAAATAAAAATATAAAAAAAATGAAGAAGAGAGGTATTTATGTATACGTAGGATGTTACACCTAGTCTGACTCAAAGCAAATCTTCTTTTCACTTGAGAATTCTGGGATCGAGGAAGGACTAGCCACTAATCCTCTATGGAGAGCTGTTAATACAGACAATATACGTTTTTGTATTATCCAGCATCAGTTCCCTTTCTAATTGCAACCGAAAACCTCGTTAGGTTCATGCAGTATTATGATTACAAGGCATTACTCTTTGCATTCTCCCAAAAGTTGCTAATTTCGGTAGTAGATTAGAACAAAAAACCCAAAGAGTTGGAAAAAGGAACTCGTATCCCATTAATTTTCAGATAAAATCCACAAATAACGAAAAAAAAAAAACCACAACCATATACTGAAAGAAAAAAGTATAATTACACCAAACTAATAGCGAAAAACTGTGTTGTAAACAAACAGTAAGGAATTGCTAGAAGGGGAGAATCCAGAACTTACACTTTGGTCTTTGTTCCTTGCTGATTTCTGTGAAACAGATCACTTGTCCTGCAGTAGCAGGCAGCAGCACACCATTAGTAAATTGATTGGATGAGCAGAAGAGAAGAAGATAAAAGAAACAAGAACACTTACAATTGGAACTTGTAAGAGCCTCTTGAATCTCCCGTAAGTCTCCGACAGATGGCACCTCAGTAGATTGAATGCATACACAAGAACAAGAAAGGAATCATCACTCTTTCCTTGAAAGGAGCATTGCAACCAAAGTCTCTTACAATACTTGAGAGTTTCAAACTGACGAAGGCGTCCTCGTATTAGGCGAAGTTCCGATCCAACACGAGCGCATTTACAGTAATTGAAATATCAACGCTTGTGTCTTATAGTCAACTTCACGCGTCAGATTCAGCCGTCTCACAGTTTTGTGGACATTACAGACCCGTTGGAGGAATAAGTCTTTTAATTTTTTTAATCACAAAAATTAATTAAAAAATATATTAATATAATATAAAAATTTTAAAAAATACAACAATTAATATAAAAATACAACAATTACAATAAAAAAAATTACTACTTACAATT
Source organism: Pinacopodium congolense (assembly GCA_028565735.1). NCBI lineage: Eukaryota > Viridiplantae > Streptophyta > Magnoliopsida > Malpighiales > Erythroxylaceae > Pinacopodium > Pinacopodium congolense. The sequence continues at coordinate 6,500,415 of JAOXYD010000136.1, read as the reverse complement.
TAATTAAATTTTCCCTATTCTTTTTCATTTCCTGAAATAACCCCAAGTTGACTAAAGATCCCTTCAATGAGCGTTACGACCATGTAACTATGATTACCCTGAGGAGAGGTACAATAAAAACTTTGACACAAAAGGCAAATATTAAGAACATATTTTGTTGGGTTTTATTTTTATTTTTTATTTTTTAAATATATAAAATTTAAAAAATTTTTAAAAAATATAAAATATAATATAAAAATTTTAAAAATACATAAAAATATATATAAAAAAATAATAATAATAATAAAAAAGTAATCAAACGCAAAATAACAGCCGGAGCGAGTCTCATGATTTAAGTTACCAAGAATGGCGCAGGTTTACAATTGAGGTTTGTCGTTGCCAACATCTTCTTCTTCCACCTCTAACGGATCGTAGAACTGTTTTGTTATGATTAGAAGTTCCTAATGATTTCAGTCTCTTTTTGCCTTTATCAGTTTCCAGCTTCTTAACATCTTGAATGGTCTCACTGGCTTCGAGGTTCTTGCGTTTGAGTAATTTAACAACTCCTCCAAGGGCAACATCAACGTCTTCGCTTCTCATTAGTTCCTCAGCTACCTCTGCTGGTGTGATATTGGTGTTCCCCATCAAACCTTCAATTTGTCCCCAAAGACGATGGCTTTTGCCTTGTATTCCGAGATAATTGGAGGTTAGGGTTTCGAGCCCGGAAACAGTGCAGTAGGACATGTTAATGTGCACGTCCATTCTTCCTGGTCGCAATAGAGCAGGGTCTAGCCGGTCTTTATGGTTGGTGGTGAAGATAATTATTCGTTCATCGCCACAGCTCGACCACAACCCATCAATGAAATTTAGTATGCCAGAGAGTGTCAACTGTTACAAACAACGAAACAAAGCCAGAAACTTTAGTCCTAAAGCCAGGCTACAACAAACCACGAGCAGGTTTATTTCCAGCTTGGTCACAAGAGCAAGATGTAAGTGTTAGAACTTTCCAACTAGATGAGCGTATCAAACTAAAAGAAAATTTAGAGCTAACCTTTGTGGTAGGACCATCATACTGATTTTGCTTCTCATTCTGTCGATCCTGCATCTCCACACTGCAATCTATGTCCTCGATCACCAAAATAGATCGATTGGTTGTGGACAATAGAATCCCTCTCAAATCAGAATTTGAATATGTACTAGTGAGCTCCAAATCATAGATATCGAACTTGAGGTAATTAGCCATAGCAGCAATCAAACTCGATTTCCCCGTTCCAGGAGGCCCATAAAGCAAGTACCCACGTTTCCAAGCCTTACCCACCTTCTTATAGAAGTCTTTCCTCTTCAAAAACCTCTCCAGATCGTCAATAATCATCTTCTTTAACTCAGGGTCCATGGCTATGGTCTCAAACGTAGATGGATGGTCGAGATTTATGGAACCCCACACGCCTCCATCATTGTCATCAAAAGGGCAATCACGATTGTAGAGCTTGACCACCTTCTCTTCGTTTTTGATCGCACTCGCTCTAGCCAAAACGTAAGGCAAGTACGAGTCCATCACTTTTGTCTTGAACTTCCTGTTGAACGATAGCTCGAAATACCTCTTCTCAACAGACTGGTTATTTGGCTCGGTGAAGGCAAACCTCCACCGAAGCTTAACATTGTCATAAACATCGTTAACAACCTCGCCTTTGTCGAGAGCGACGTCAATGTTATTCTGTTTTGGCGTCTTCCCAAGTCTTAACCTTTCTGTGGAGGGACTGATTTTGGTCCCAAGGTAGAGTTCCGCCGCGTCGTAGACTTGGTTGCGAGATAAGCCACAGTACTCATTGATAACCAGAGTGAGGTTGGCTGAGAGAGGATTGAAGAAATAGTGTATTGCGGAGTAAATATATGAGCGAAGCTCATAAGGGATCAGCTCATTGGCCATGGATCGCACCAGCATCATCGAGCCTGCAAAGGAGGCGTAAGCAGAGAACAATGTGGATGCTGATTGACCCATGTTTGAAAAGGGGAACATGGTAACAAGGACACAATCTTTTAAGGTAACAAAGACACAATCTTTATGGTTCAGAAATTGTCTAGTGGCAAGGACGCACGATCACTTGGTGGGTACTTACTGACAGAGGTATGCGCTGAACTGGGAAGAAAGAAAACTAAGAATGTGTTGAGAAAAAAAAGAACAAAGTTGCAATCATTTTATAGCTGAGAAGCTTCTTTGCCAAGGAACTGCAAGAAAATAAGAATAATGCTTAGCAAGAGAAAGCTTCTTGAACAATGAAGGAAATGTTAAAGCAGGTTGTCTACCATTTTTGTCTTTAACCCTTTTACTTTTCTGTAATTAAATATCTAAAGGAAGAGATGCTTTGCTTTTGTGCTGTCATTTCCAGGATGAAAATTGAAATGCGTCTCGTGTGAAACATGAATTAGAGTAGGGTCCTCCTTTTGGGAAGGGAAGGGAAGGGATTACGGTGTGTTTATGGTGATTTCTAGGCGGTTGTATTAGCCAATGCTGTTCCTGGTCCTGGATTAGTAAAACCAAACTTATGAAGTACGCAGAAGAATTTTCAGCGGTCGGCATCGGCAAGCAGATAAATTCTTGAAACCGCATTAGATTCTTGAAACCACATTTGACTCTCAAAAGGCTCCACAGACGGATTAGAGTTTCTTCTACCGTCCCTAACTCTTCTGCTTTTCAGACGGAACAATCACAAGTCAATAAGTCAATTATATTTTACAACTTCGAAAGTATAAAATTTGTACTTCTGAAGATCAGTCTTTTTATAATATCACTATAGGGTGACTTCTACAGTTGACATCCATTTCTGATCGCCTGTATAGTTTAAAGATCTTCAATGATTATACAAATTTCAGTTGTTTATATTAATTGTATAGTTGAGTTGTAATTTTTATATTTTTATTAAATTTTTTATATTTTTTAATTTTTG
>JAOXYD010000136.1:6464549-6486443 GCA_028565735.1 Pinacopodium congolense | reverse complement strand
GATTCTTACTCAATTTTGAAGGAAAAAAAGGATTCCAAACACAAGAATTGAAGATTCAAGATAAGAAATTCACATCATTAGAGAATAAATTTGTTTTTGGTGGGATTGAATGAAATTGTTTAATTCCGAAGAGTTTAAATAGTTCTCTAAATTAATGGAATTCTATGTTTTGGTATTTTTCATTTTTTTTTGTTCTTTACTTGCTGGTGGATCTAACAAGTCTTTGGGTTGAAATCTGAGAACACTAATCTAAAAAGCAAAAAGAAAAGAGAGATCATTGAAACCCCTTTGTCGCCTATGTATCACTGGTGAAAATGTCAATGGTTAGAGGAGGGGCATCAAGTCTAAGAGGAGTGACGGAAAGGGGGAGAAATAAAAATTAGACGAAAAAGGGAAAAAAAAGAAAAAGAGGAAACGAAACTAGTGTCTAGAGGAAGAAGATGAGGCTCATATAATTTTTCAAAACTTAAAGAAACAAGTACGTATGCTATACACGCCTGTCAAAAAATTATGACAAGTGCAGTGCATACATTAAAGCCTCCAAATGTTTTCTTTTCTTTTTAAAATTAATTAAAAAAGCACATAATTTGAAAATTGGGCTAGACCTATCTTTAAAATAAAAATGGGCCAAGTTTTTCTTATGCTTTTGGGATCTAATATCTTAGCCTTCATTTGATTTCTGTCAATTTAGATCTAGTAATAAGATTTAAGGTTTAGTGATCCAATTAGTGATTTACAATTAAAATTAGAATAAAAATTAGAAATCAATTTTTTAATTAGTAAAAGATAAGTGAATTTAAATTAAACATTCAGTCATTTGTATAATATTTCTTGAGTGAAAGATATTCAAGTTAAATAAAGTAGATGAATATCATAACAAAGGACTCGTACTATGTGTGCAAAGATGATTACAAAAGAGATTAATGTAAGTCTTAAGATCCCATTTACATTGTGTGAGACTTTCAAGTTTAAGAGGAACTTCATTATGTATCCATATAAATCTCATCTAATTCTTGATGATTAAATTTAAGATTTGTTACTTTAAGTTGTTACTAAAAGATCATGCAATATAAGATCATATGGAACAATTCTAAAAAAAGCAAATTAAATTGAATTTAAAAGAGAATTAAGAATAAAAGAAGATCATTTATTTGGATTATTGACTTACATGAAAAATATTCAAAGATAGTCATTGTATATTTAATAGAGAAATTGAATACAGTCTTGACATAATAAAACAAATGAAACTAAAGGAAATTGAAAATGAGAGATGTGACCTATGATATAACATATAGTATCTATTTAAAGACATACCGGTCCCAAGATTGAGATGTCATATACTCCCAACAGATATATGACAATATATTCTCATCATATATTAGTCACATTGGTTATTAAAGAAGTATGAGAACCGCATAAATTCAGTTAAATTAAACCCATCATGTATGAGTGAGAAATAAGAAATGATATACCCATAGAGTTTTTGTAGTCATTTATCATAGTTTAACTACCAAGAGTAATTAATATTTTGAATTTAAATATATATGATTTTAAATTAAGTTTTTCAAGAATTGAAAGATTGAAATTTCCTATAGTAAATGAAGAAACAAGTTCTTTCTCTTAAGTCCTTTAATTCAGGGAATTACAGAAAATAATTCAAGTATGTGATAATTGTTATTCATGCATACACCATAAACTCGAAAATCTATGTAATTTTATTAAATTTCTAACAACATACATGAAAATGAACACTAATAATGGTTCTAACTTGTTAAACAATTTAACAACACAATAGGTAATGCTACTAGACCAAAAGAATATATAAAGCATAAACAAATATAAACTATTTAGAGTAAAAGACATTAACTTTTTCTACAATTTTTCAAAAAGAAAAATGTTTTCTACAATTTCATTGATTCCATCAAAATACTTTATGCTTTTAAAGTTTTATAATAGATTCTTATATTTTGTGTAAAATTCAGAATCTATCTTTTTTTTGAACTGTATCATTAGTTTAGATTAAGTTATAATTTATGAACACATAAATAAGCAAGTTAAATTAGAGATGATTAAGAATTAGTAAATTATAAGAAACATGTTAATTTAATAATTTAATAATTTATTGTATCTACACGTTATTACTTATATTAAAAATATAATAATATGTAATATGTAATATGTAATATTATTAATTTTATTAGAGAATAAAATATATTGTATTTATTAATTGTTAATAATATTTTTTGTTTATTATGATATTTGATTAAATGTTTTATTAAAAAGTTATTTATTATTACATAATAAATAAATAAATAAAATGATCCATTTTATTTTAATTTATAATTTACATTTTAAAAATTAAATAATGATTTGCTTCATTGATTTTTATTGTTAATAAATGAAAATATAAATATTTTTATTATTTCATTTATTTATCATATAATGGTAGTAAATAAAAATTTTTATTATATTTCAATCTACAACAAAATGAAAATTTGAGGTTAATTTTACAAAAAGAAAATGAAGGAACTAAAATATGTCCAATGCTAAATTTCGAAGCTGAATTAAAAAAATTTTCCTTATATCTATTAAAGTCAGGTAGAATTCAAAGGTGTGGAACTACAGCTGTCGGTGAGCCTCTTGAGGTTGGTCCTGTTACCAAACATACTGTAAGTTTACGAGCTTAGACTTTGTTTGGAGAGATTAACAAAAAGAGATGGAATTAGGGTTTTGGATGGTCCAGCCACTGTTTCTACATACGGAAGCATTAATATGGTTGATACAGGCCTGTTTACGGCAATAATATTTACCGGAAGTGGTGTTTCGAATGTTTAAAAAATGCATAATTTAATGTATTAAATATATTATTCGTAAAAATATCATTTTTAATTATTTAAAATTTTAAAAATATTATCAATTTTAATATTTATGTTTGATTAGTTATTTTAGTTATTATTTCTTTCTTGAGAAAACTAGACTTACGGATCATAATTTGTCATATCCTGCAGGCTCACATATATTATATAATAATAACGTAAGACATGACCTTACTTTTAATATTTATATTTGACCAGTTAATTTCATGAACTTTTCTCACCCCTAATTATAATATCTCAATTCAATATCAATTTAATAAACAGTTCTAATAGTAAGATTCAAGTTAGATTAAACCATTACAGATAAAAAGAATTAAATTATTAAAAGACAAGTATTCTGAGTGTCCTAAATTTAAATTCCAGCTGCTGAAACATACATAATTTTGTTTGATAATTTAGATAACTTGAAGAGATAATTTGTTAATAACATTTGTAAGCTCTCATGATGAACAATTTCTTTCGGAAAAGGCTAAGCAGATTTAGCTAAGCAAATGATTTTTCTCAGTACAAATGTACCTTTCTGTTGATTTTTGCAGGAGCAATCCTAGCAGACTTCCTACAACTGATCTCAAGTTTCTGTCTTTTAGCTTCTGGAATCACACCCTTGTTTTCATTTTCTGAAACTCCATTGAGGAATTCGTCGCCTTCCAATCTCTTCCTTTTCAGGAGCTTGACTAGTTCTTCAAGTGCAATATCAGCATCTTCACTCTTCATTAGCTCCTCGGCAACTTGTGCAGGAGTGAGCTCTGTGTTGGTTATCAAAGTTTCAATCTCTGGAAATAGCCTGTGGTAGCCATTTATTCCCAGGTAATTGCAGGCCAGTAATTTGAAACCCTGAGGTGTGCAATAAGACATGTGTATGTGCATGTCCATTCGACCTGGACGCAACAATGCAGAATCTAGTCTTTCCTTGTGATTTGTAGTAAATACAATTATTCTCTCATCCCCACAACTAGACCAGAGTCCATCTATGAAGTTCAACAGTCCCGACAGCGTCAGCTGACACAAAAGAAAAAAAAAAAAAACATAGTGATAGGTGTCAGTTACTAAGGGCTTATCTTATATACATGTGCCCGTAAAAAAACACTACATAAATACCGCTGTCAAGCAAATGCAAAACCATGTAAATTCAGACTAGTTGAAAGAACAAAAAATTTAATTAAAAAAAAAAACAGATGATTCGTACTTGAAAACTTGTGTCGACGAGTCAGATTTGTCGTTACTGGGAAGAAACTCAAGTGGTTTCAGTGCCATTCTACAATTGAGCAAAAACATACTTTTCCCATTTAATTTAGTGGATCTACTGGGAAGCTGTCGGTTGATGGCTTTGTGATTAATCCAAAAGCACATAGAGGAATCTTTTGGTGGACGAATAAGGAAATTTATTAAAAGAAAAACTTTCCTCAATTAAATTACTGGACGGGACTTTTGGGACTCCGTCTGGGCATAAACCATTACCCAAAAGGAAAAAAAGAAAAGAAGACGCTAAACCAATGAAAATTGCTCCTAGCACAAGAATTATTACAGGGATTCAATAGATGTTTTGAGTAAACAAATAAGGGAATGGAACTCTTGACCTCAAAGAGACGAGACATTATTGCACCTGGTTACCGTCTTCAGTGCTATGAACAGTTAACTTTTTTAACATTTGGGAATGGATTAACTAGAGGAAGGAAGATGAAAAGTAATTAAACAGTCAAAGGTATAAGCGCGTTCTGTATAACCTGGGAAAGAATGTAATGAACTTCAAAAAGGCTAAAACAGATTATTTTGATACTAAATGGACAGAACATGAACTGAAAGATAAAACCTGAAAAAACATGAACCATGAGGTTGGATTAAGAAAAGAATCTTAGCAGCAGCAATATGGAAGCCTGCCAATTGCAAAATTTTAGAGAATGCAATACAGAAAAATTAGGTGTTGATCACAATACTAACCTGCACAGGTACCTGGATCTCAGGCTGTTTCCGTCCCTCAATAGATAATCTATCAGGTAGATCCACACTACAATCAATATCTTCAATCACAAGTATGGATTTATTCCCAGTTGACAGCAACAATCTTCTCAGATCAGAATCCCTCATTATGTTCCCGAGCTGTAAATCATAGACATCGAACTTCAAGTAATTGGCCATGGCAGCGACCAAACTGGATTTCCCAGTTCCAGGTGGTCCATAGAGCAAGTACCCTCTTTTCCATGCTCTACCTACTCTCTTGTAAAAATCTTTCCTTTTCACAAACCTGTTTAAATCCTCTATAACAGCATTTTTCAATTCTGGCTCCATAGCCAAGGTCTCAAAAGTTGCAGGGTGTTCAAGATTGACCGACTCCCACTTAATGCCTTCATATATCTGACCACAATTAAGAGTGTGCATCTTCAGGACTCTTTGTTCATCTTTAAATTGCTTGGCCTTTTCAAGAATGTAAGGAATGTATGAATCCAATACTTTTTCCTTGTCTTTCTTGGCGAAACTCACTTCAAAGGACCTCCTCTCAAAGGACCTTGAAATCATGGGGTTATTAGGATCATGCCTTTCATTTTCAGAGCACACAAACCTCCACTTAAGATCAACCCCTTCATATAAATCAACAATTCGCTCTCCTTTCTCGAGCTTGATGGTCAGGCTTTTCTCTTTTGGTGTCTTGCTTATCTTGAGCCTGTCAGTGTTGGGACTAACTTTGGTGCACAAGTAAGTCTCTGCTGCATCATACACCTCGTTTCGAGCCATTCCTGTGGACTCTTCGATGACTAAGGTCAGCAAAGGGGTTGGAGGCTTAAACAAGTAGCGAAGAGCTGACAAAAGATAGCCTCTAAGTGGATAAGGTAAGAGATCATTTGTCATGGACCGAACTAGCATCATTGAAGTGGAAATGGAGGCATATGCGGAGAATAATGATGATGGCGAAGGCAATTCTCTTGTAGAAAACATCATGGCAGAGCCCTGAAGCAGAGGGTTTTCACAGAATCAAAAGTAGAATGATTTCTCTAAGTCTTTGATCACGCCTCTTATTCAAGTTGGGTTCTGAAAATTTTGAGAATATGAAGGATGATACCAAACTCTTATTTTATAGTTCTAGGAGAGTACATGAAAATATATTACATGTAGTGGAGAGAGGAGAGAGAACTAATGTTTAGGTTGCATTCTACTTAAGTATGAGTAGAACCCCACTAAAATACATAAAATTAATAAATAAACAAATAAAAGGGAGAGAACCCACTACAATACATTCAAAAAGAGAATCCCACTACAATATATCATCAATAGATTTAAAGCTTAAGTGGTCAAGGAAGAAAAGTTCTTCATTACCTAGTAAACGGTTACTACAAAGAAGAAATGTGAACTTACTGTTTCATGTCAACCACAAATATAAAATGAATGAACAAGCAACTCTGCAAAATTGAAGGGGGAAAAAAAAAGAACAAATAGGACTGATTTATCAATAGGCTACGCTCATGTCGTCTAAATGAACTAGTTGCTTATTAGCAAATTACGCGTGAATTGCTTGCTTCCACTGTCTATTAACCCTGAAATTTTTCCAAAATTATACTGTCTAGGGACGTACCTATAATCAGTAGCAATGTCCTGCTTGGAGCATATGACAAGTGGATTAAGTTATGAGTTGTTTATATCTGTCAACAGTCTGACTACAATTCCAGCAATTTGACTAAACATGTTTTTTTGTTGCAAATATCAATCAAATGTCCGATTCAAAAGTGTCAAAACATAAAAGCTTACGTGACTACTACTTCTTGACGCTTCTGAGTCCCCGTTCATGCACACGCGACTCTGCTCTCCAGAGCACTGTTATTGTACTAATGAATAGCTAAATGTACTTCTTAACTTTTCATCACGAAAGGAGGGTGCATTTTGGACGGTGAAAGAGAAAACTTGGGATCTTCACTTCCAGGATTGTATCGATTCTTTCCTTTTTTTAAAACTTCTGGTACATGACAGTGGACACTTGCTTATTGGAAAGAATCTCCATTCCCAGTTCCTTGTGTGTGAAAAAGTTTCCCTTTTTACCGCTCTCAGCATTACTCAGTCTTTTATATTGATTATTTTTTCTTTTTTTTTTTCGATTTCTATCTTGTATTGATTTATTTTTATTAATTTTTATATTTAAAAAATAAAAAAAATTAAAATTAAAAATCAAACCCAACAACAACTTATGTATGATGATTTCCTTTCATGAACTGAACTGAGGTACTTGTCCATGACAAAGATATCTTAGGTACACCTAAATGAGTCTCCTTTCGCAATGGATATGTTTCTTAATGTACTTTCGTTTGTCTGTCAGGTTCTTTACGAGAGGAAAACCGGACAAGAGTGGACACCTCACAAAGGATCGAATCGTAATGTTAAATCAGAAAGAAAGGATCTTTTTCCCACTTTCCTTTTCCAAGGAATTAGACCAATTGCCTAATTGCAGCCAACTGTGAGAGGGGACTCTAGAATTGCACAATGACATGGCTCTGTCTGGTAGAAGAATACAAAACTCGAAAAGTTGAAACTGACCCTGTCGGATCACATGTTTTCTTCACCAAAAAATTAACAATTTAGCCCAAAGTGTGCGGATTTCTCGACCTTGGTGCAAAATCCATCTTCATTTACTTTACTTTACTTTTTTTTTTTGGTACGTTTTATGTGAATCGTAGAAAGTAGTAAGATTATGCTTTCTAGTTCTATAATCCTGTGGTTAGCTATAATTTAGATGCCTTAATGAAAAGAATTAAGACAGCAGAGGAAGTTTAATGAATTTTGCAGCTGAATGGGCCATCATTTACAACCTTTCGGCTATGGAAGGAAAGACATTTCCATAAAGCTCTTGGTCAAGGCTATTGTTTAACGTCACTCTTGTGCACTGAAGATTTACTTTTTTGAGTAAAGTCTATCGCTTTAGACTCCTGAAAGTGTCGATGAATGCACTTATATTTAACACCAACCTCAAAAGTTTATCTTGAGCTGTATTTGAGGAGCAACAAAAAGTTTTTTAGTCTTCTTCTTTTCAAAGCTACGTATATGAACCGTAAATCAGATGAGGTGTTGAAGAAAGCTTACCGAGGGGAAAGATACATGGTGGTTAGGTGGTGAAGGGTGATATGGATACGGATAAACATGAGAGTATAAATGGGCCATGAAGGAGCAGACACACATTGCCTAACGTCTTAAAGGTCGACATGCCTTTTCACGTGGAAATTTTGTTCCATACATGGGTCCGACAATTGATGGATAGGGCTACCTGAAGACAGGAGCAACGTGGAAGATATTGGGTTGCTAAAAGCCCCGCACAAAGAGACCGTTTGGGCTGTTATGGTGCAAGAGAGAGGACCATGGGTCGAGTCTCGAAATTCCCTAAGAGCATATCCTTCTAAAGTAGCGTCTTAGTTTTCTTTTAAGTTTTAATACAAAAAAAAAAATTTGTGTTCATCACTTCATTTACACAATGCACTCTGTATTTTCTGATCCTATAGAATTTGCGCTTAGCAACCAGTCAAAACTTTTTCATCAGCCTCAACCTCGTTGTCTTTGTCCTTTACAACTTCAACTGTAGATTCCTCCTGGCTTCTTTTAGCCTTTGTCTCCTCATTTTCTTTCTTTTTCATTTTGAGGAATTGAACTAGCTCAAAAAGCACACTCTCAATTTCATCGCTCCTCAACAGCTGCTCAGCCACTTCTGCAGGAGTGATCTCAGCTGATTGAATCAAATCTCAATTTCTTCAAATAACCTGTGATCTTTAATCCCAAGGTAATTAGCAGCGAGAACCCTGAATCCACCAGGAGTGCAATAGGACATGTGAACGTGGACATCCATGCGGCCTGGTCTCAATAATGCTGGGTCTAGCTTGTCTTTATGATTAGTTGTAAACACTATTATCCGTTCATCCCCACAACTTGACCATAACCCATCTAGGAAATTTAGAAATCCTGACAATGTTACCTGTCCATGGAAGAGAGAAACTATTAGAAAAATGCATTCGATAAACAATTTCAAGCTCACCCATTTTGAGTTACTGTCTAGTTTATATATAGTTAAAGGCCACTCGAAGCATGTAAATTTAGATGTTAATTATAGCAGGTCCTGCTAGAAGTTCAAGTGGGTCAAGACTGAAAATAGTCATTAACAAGAACAGGGGAAATCAAAGGGAACGGCACAAGAACATATAGCAAGAAGGCTAACCTGGTTTTCCTGTGGAAAATCAGGATTACGTGTAGCTTTTGATTGTGCCAACCGATCATGAAACTCAACTGTACAATCTATATGTTCTACCACTAGTATGGACCTATTGGCAGTGGCCACAAGCAATCTCTTAAGATCAGAATTCGACCTTATCTCTGTTAATTCCAAGTCGTAAAGATCAAAGTTCAAGTAATTCGCCATCGCAGCGATCAAGCTCGATTTACCGGTCCCGGGAGGTCCATACAACAAATACCCTCGTGTCCAAGCGTTACCCACTTTCCTGCAGTAATCTTTCCTCTTCACAAACATTTCAAGATCTTTCAAGATCGTACCCTTAACTTTTGTATCCAAAGCTAGAGTATCAAAAGTGGAAGGATGATCAAGATTAACAGGTTGCCACGCATCAGCTAGATTTCCATACATGTTGTTATAGTCAACAGTGAAAATTCTGAGGGTCTTCTTATCTAGCATTATACTTTTTCCTTCTTTGACAAGGTACGGAAAGTAAGATTGAAGCACCATGTCTTTGTGTTTCTTGTGAAAACTGACCTCCAGTGATCTTGTCTCCGACGTTAATGAGGAGTTAAAATCATAACGACGGTGAAAGCCTGTTCTTTCAACTTGTCTGCAAACTAGAATCCACCTGAATTTTACACCTTGGAAAACATCTACAATCTCTTCTCCTTGTTCCATTTTCACAATAAAGTTGTTTTCTTTCTCGGGTTTGCTCACTTTGAGTCTTTGGGTCGATGGAGAAATCTTGCTAGCCAGGTAAATATTGGCGGCCTCGTAGATTTCATTGTTGACAAGTCCATCTTGTTCGTCGACCACAAGGGTCAGTTGGTTCGAGAAACGATTGAAAAATCTGTGAAGATTAAAGAAAAAGTAGTCTTTGAACTGATGAGGCAAAAGATCTTGAGCCACTGATCGAGCAAGCATCAACGTTCCGGCGACAGACGCTGCCGCGGTCAGGACGGTCTTTGCGGTGGCTAGCTTGGCTTCAGTTGATGAAGTGTCCATGTTCATGTGACTTTGAAAATGTGAACGTGCCAAGATGCTATTTTCTCGTAAGTTAGCCTAAGATATGAAAGAAATATGAAATCCAAATCCATAAATAGAGTTCAATGGAAGAACGGATTTTACAAGTCAGTTTTTACAGGTCGTTGTTTTATTTGGCAGTTGACCAGAAAGACCTGGAAAGTTGTGAGAGAGTCTTTCAAGGAAGTCTCGAATTTCAGCAGACAATTTGAAGGGCTGAAAAGTCAAAGACTTGCATGCCAAGGATTCTAGTGACAATAATATCCTATTAATTTGAGGCCACAGAAAGCTGTTGAACGACTCATTATTAAATCTTTGTTACGAATTGTGAGCACATGCTTTTGACCGGAGTTGTGTCTTGTTTGTTTCATGAGAAAGTTTATGGATGACCAAAGAAAATATGCAGAAGTGAAAGTTCAAGCCTCGTCCCAGGCCACAAAATGTGACCAAGTCTCAAGAACTTGTGAGGACTTTTGGATGCCATTTTCTTGGCTTTGTTTTTTGTCAGCAAACAACTAGAAATGCAGATCAAGCAGATGTGGGTTAAAAATAAAAATAGACTTGGCTTGGACGCGCAATTCACCTAAATCATACATTTGACTGGTGCCGACAGTGTACGTAAAACCAACTCTTTTATTATTTTTGTTTTTTGGTATGGTCTGAATTTGTGGCCTTCTTGATTGGTGAAAGGGTTATATCGTGACTTGGTAAGCTTCGAGTCAGGAGAGCCTAAGATCCATGGGCCTTCGGCCATTGGGTTAACTTGTCGTCAGCCTTATTAGATCAAACTGTTCTTTCACATTTTTAAGATATATATACATATATTTATTTATTTCGCATTTATAAAAAATTATTAAAATTAGCCTAAACTATTATAAATATAATGTAAAATTTAAAATTATTCTACGCACGACTTTTTAATAAATTAAAGAAGCAAAACATATTTATTAACTTGATGCAACATTAAAATCTATTTTCAGATTCTATTTAAATCATACTAAAACCTAATTCAAGTTCCTCATCATCATCATCACTTTACGAAATAATTATGAAGTAGTAAAAAGTTTAGTACATCCATTTTTGTTTATATTATTCAGAAAATTTGACTCGAACTCCAACTTTTAACAACTTAGGAAAGGAAAATTACGTAGTAGCTAAAAGCGACTAATTTTTTTAGTGTATCAACTTTTTACTACTTTGGAGAAGGTGATGTGTAATACATAATATGAAGTGGAAGCTCATTGTCCTCCCCGCTCGTGCTTCTTAGTGCATAATGTTCATAGGTTTTGCAAGCTTCGTGATATTATAGAGACCCACTGGGGCGTGGGAGATGACAATAATTCCCCTTCAAGAAGAAACCTATCATGTCTATGATAGCAATCAAATGTTCCTCTCAGCTGATTGACCACCACCAGACTGGATGTCGTATTTATAATCTGTAATCCAAGTTTTTGGTTACCGACAAAGAAATATATCCTTCTTTTTTAAAAAAAAAAATTTCCTGAATCCTGGCTTCTTCTTGCAGGGCAACCCCGCCAACACATGGCATTACCTTTGCAATGGGCCTCTCCTATCATCCTCTTCCAGCCACTTTTAATGGCAGTTTTTGAGGTTATAGTATTCGTCCATAATGATGACTAGTGACCACACCATTTCGATCTGTACTTTTTAGTTTTAGCGTCCGCTCAGTAGCTTTCAACTCTCTTACTCTTACACGAGTGCTCTTCTTTTCAACGTGTTATGCATAACTTTAGTATCAAAGGCAAAATTTAATGAGACCAAAATAAGAAGGATCAGACAAAGTTTTTTAATTTGTCAACTACTCTGCTTTTCATTTGTTTGGCTTCTAATTTCATCCTCACATTTGTGTCATTTTCTTTATTAGTTCTTAAATACACCATCTATCTTGTAATCAAAGACCATTATTAAAATAACAAGAAAAACCCAATTATATTTTAAAAATCTAAAAGTTATTGTTAGAAAAAATTAAAATTTTAATGAAACATAATAATAAGTTAAATTATTCAACAATATTTAGGACGATATCTATTTGTATAATAATTATAAAAAAACTTAAATTCAACAATCAAAATATGAGATTCAACAAAGGAAGGACTGATATTACAATTGTTATCATGAAATGGATTCATTAGTCAAAGAGCACTACCTCGAATGGAAGTTCCCATCTCAGTTTTGAGCACTTATATAAAAGGAAAATACATTTAAAAAAGAAAAATATTAACTCAGAGGGCTATAGTCCACCTAGTTTAATATTCTTAAAACCTTTTCCAAAGTGGTCCTTCCTTTTTTAAATGCGAACCTGAAGCAAAACAAGGCATGCCACTGAGGCCTAATTTGTACGACCCTATTCTTTGGCATTTCCAACTATCTGCAATTCCTGTTAAGCATTTCCAACTATCTGCAATTCCTGTTATCTCCCATTTTGATTGCTAATTAGCTACAATCTGATATGTTACCATGGGACCTTAAATTGTGGTTTACAAATGCAAGTGTTACAATAAAGTATAACTTAAGGTACAAGCTATGGTTTATGTTGATTATTAGTATTGTTGTTGAAGTCAATGTATTAAACACTAAATTGGATATCGAACTAATAATATAAGAAATTTAAAATTTAAAAGTTCAATTAATATATATAGAACAAGTATAGAGTTAATCAGCAATTTGAAAATGATGTTTAAGTTTGATTTGACTTTGCAAAAAATGGCTCATTTGCTCTTTAATTAATTAGTTTTAGTTTATAATAATTTATATACGTGACCGAATAAATTAATTAATTGATTTTTTTTAATCTTAACTAAATTTACTGGTTTTGAAATCATTCATGGAAATTAACTATTGCATAGATAACTTTCATATTGACATTAATTGTAATTATTGTAGTAATTTAGAATTTTTCAAGCCCTACTTAAAATTTTTAGAAAATTTAAAACAATCTATTCTTTTGATTTAAATTCAAGGATTTTTCTAATAATTTATCCTATCAGTATAATCATTAAAATGATTCAAAGAATTAATTTAGTGCGCATTAGGGTAGAATATCCAGAATTTGTACTAGCAACGAGCATCCATTGACCTCTACCTAAACCCTTATTCTTAACACCTACCTAAACCCTTATTTTTAGTTTCAGGTCTCCATCATAATTATAATTAAGTAAAAGGGAGATTAGCTTAATCTGCTATCTAATTGGGGTAAAGATGGTCTTAGCTCAACTAATAACTCCAAACAAGCTCATGCCAATATGTCTATTTTTTTTAGAGGGCAAAAAAAAAAAAAAAAAAAGAGGTCGTCTTCTACTAAATTGAATCTTTCCACCTGAGTGCTGTCTATAGATGCCTTCTAAGATGCTGTGCACATTAAAAATAAAAAAAAGTTGGCACCTTTTTGGGTTTTGTCTCATTAAGGCGTAGGATCCTATACTTGTATAAAAAAGGGATCTTGGAGGCAATATGAACACACCCAGAAGAAGTGTTCCTTAGACTCTTATTAGAGTTGGAAAAAGTTGATGATGTTGAAACTATCTGAGGAAGATCTTGTCTTCCTTGTAAAGGAAAACTATGATCTAATCGCCGTGGCATTTTTGTCAATAGCAATAACTTATATTCTATCCAAAGCCTTGAGAAGAGTCTCAGGAGTTGATCACGGAGGAGGTATCCCTGGCAGCCTTGGATTGCCTTTTGTAGGAGAAACCTTATCGTTTCTTTCTGCCACAAATAGCACCAGAGGTTGCTATGACTTTGTCAGACTCCGACGATCATGGTTAGTGATAAATTTCCACCAATCTCTTTTGTTCTGATATATGTGTTCCAGGTCCATGATCAAGATCCGCTTCTTTCTCCATAGATTTCGTGTCTGCCATACCTCTTAGTTTTTCTTTTTATGTATATATATATATATATATACGTATATATGACATGAGATATTTTCCCCCATTTTTGGCTTCCTTGCTTCGGTAACTGACAGGATACTCAGTCTATAAACTCAACTCACTTTTCAGCAATAATAATCAACAAATTTTTTCATAACGTTTACTAGAAATATATCAAAATTTCTCTCAGATTGTAGATTTAGTTTCTATATTTTTAAGTCCATATAATATATGAGTGAATCCGATTAAACTCCCTATTTTCAAAATAATATAATTTTTCTAGACATTTACAGATGAGAATTAAACTAAGCCAAAATATATGATAACATTCATTAGGTATATTGCTTCATCCTCATTTTCAAACGTTTTAAGATATTACATGTTGGATTATACGTACTGCAAATATTACAAACAGACAGTTCATTTCTTTCCTCATTTCCTTTTTCTTTTCTTAAATGGGATTTTCTGATATGTACTTACGACGACAAAACCACTCACAATGGTCTCTGAGCTTTAAAAGTTTCGCTTTCTTTGAGCCTGAGGACCTCATAATTCGACGCTAGGACCCTGGACTGAAGTCCAATTCGTTTGATTAGTTGTCATACAATATAAAGACGATACAAGGGAGCTAGCAGCAGCTAAAACATATGCTTGATTAGTTGGGTAAGTTTCTGATGATATGCATGATGACAACTACAAGTCTCAATTGTGAGAAAAAGAAAATTGTGTTCCAATCAACCCTGACGGACTTGTGAAAATAATATTTCATTTCATCTATTTTAATTAGTTTATGTGATTAGCCATCCAATAAAAATATTTAACAGCTGTAGAAAATGACCAACTTTGGTGGAGAATTAAGAATATAATCCAGCAAGGGGATTCCAATTATACATTATTCTCTAGAAAACTGACAATCAAGATGCTTTTATACGATGTGATATGAATAATTAAGAATGTTAATTAAGCATAGCTTTAAAAATAACCAAATAAATTTTTGGACAGTGTTGGTCACTTGATTTTCCTTTGTACTTCATAAGGTAAAAACTGAATCATGACAAGTATATAAAGAGCAGGGAGGGACTCAGTTACATTACATAGCCTCTTGAGATGGTTATAAAAAATATTCAAAATATTCCTTATATATCAAATATATCAACTTATAATTTAAGATATGCAAAAATATATTAGAAATTTTTTTATAATACCCATTATGGAAGGATTATCAAATTTTTTAAATAAGATTAGAATATAATCATTATTTATGGGAGAACAAATGCGTATAATCTTTATTTAATTTTAATTAAGAGAGAAGTATTTTTTAAAATAAATATGCTTTGAAAAAAAAATATTGATCTCTTCCTTTTGACTTCGGATCTCTCTGAAGTCCTCCACTTTTTACAGGTTTAATAATCTTATCTTGAAAAGGTGAAGAAATATAATAATTACTATTCCAAGGATGAGATTCCAATATTGTGATTTGTGAAACGTCTACTTGAAGAATTGTAGTATACTCTAGTAACTATGTAATGCTAAGTGACATTAGTCTATGTGATTATTGATTTTCACCGATTCTTTTTTTTTTTTTTTTGTTGAAAATGTACGTAAAAAGTGAGAGGAGAGTAGCAAAGGCCTACGCGATCCTGTAGATAACTTCAATGTTGAAAACGATCTGATTAACGCCAAAATTTGATTGCTACAGTTATAATTTGTTATAAAACATACTATTAAGACGTGCTTGTGTTACTAACTTTTATTCACTTCCAAATAACAATTCTAGTTTTTTTTTTTAACTGTATGCTTGACTTTTGGAAGCAATTGCAGAATCTAACTAATTTAACTGAATATGGCTGGCATGGAAAAAATTGTAGCTGAAAGAGCATGACTTGCGTGGAATTCAACTTCTCTGTGGAAAGTAGATGACTGAGGGTTGAATATTGTCCTTCATCTTTCTCTGTATAAATTCTGGGTACTGCTACCTAAGACGTATGTCCATATAGGTGTATCCATCCTATCGATATATTTTACGCTCATGACCTGATGCTTTTGTTGCTGCTATTTTGCATGTCCACCGTTGTTTTTACGAGTACAAGAACTGATGACACATTTGAAACAGGTACGGGAAGTGGTTCAGGACTAGGATATTTGGAAAGATTCACGTGTTTGTTCCAAGTACGGAGGGTGCAAGGAAGATATTCTCCAATGACTTTGCGGATTTCAACAAGGGTTATGTTAAATCAATGGCGGACGCTGTTGGAGAGAAGAGCTTGCTTTGTGTACCCCTCGAGAGTCATAAAAGGATTAGACGGCTCCTCTCCGATCCTTTCTCCATGCCTTCTCTGTCTAAGTTTGTCTCCATGTTCGATCAGATGTTGTCTCAGAGGCTTAAGAAAGTTGCAGAAGCTGGCAAAAGCTTTGTGGTTCTTGACTTCAGTATGAAGGTAACTAAATTGATTTACTTTCGCCTTATTGATTAGTTTGGTGGCCTTTATGTGTTATTATTTCTGCTATTTTTCAGTACCTAAACCTAGGCTTCTTGCTAGTCACAATTATCATAGTTTTTCTTCACTGTCTAACAGTCAAAAGAATCATGAATTTTCCACTCAAATATCAATACTCAAAGTAATTCAGAAGGGTTGATCCCCTGTGCTAGACCTTTTTAATATCATTTAGTTACTGTAGAAAAAAGAAACATCTAAGAAACATAAGTGGTAGAATGGTAGAATCTAGATGTATTACGCCATATATATTTCACAGTTAACACTGGCAGTAATCAACTGCTGGTCTGGGTTTAAGCTAGAAACTAGTTTCCATGCTCAACAATATTCAAGAATTGAGAAGAAAAGTTAGCAAGTCTTGAATAGTGGCTTCAAGCCAGAAGAACTAGCCGGTAGCAATTTTATCTGCTAGACTTGTACATAGACTAACTAATTTAACGGATTTAACTACGAATCATCTTGGTCTAGGAAAATATGAAAAATAGTTTGTAAATAGAAATAATCACAACTTGGTAAAGAATTTAAATATTTTTACATATTTTAAATATATTATATAAGTTTTTTTATAGGGTGGTGATGGTCGATTTTCTAACAACATTTACCTCTAATATCCAGCAAAAATTTTAACTCATTTTTGTTTGCAGATGACTTTTGATGCAATGTGCAATATGCTCATGAGTATCACCGACGACTCCTTGTTAAGGGAGATAGAAAAAGATTGCACTGCGGTTTCAGATGCCATGTTATCATTCCCTGTCATGATTCCTGGCACCAGATACTACAAAGGCCTCAAGGTATGCAGGGTCCATCCTGCATAAGATTTGAACTTTCATAAATGGAGTTTTCAAATGATATCAAGTATCATAGGTTTGAACTATATATGTGTGAATGGTGACTACAGGCCCGCCAAAGGCTCATGGAGACCTTCAGAGGGATAATAGAGAAAAGACGAAATGGGACGGAGTGTCAGGATGATTTCCTGCAATCCATGTTACAAAGAGATTCATACCCTTCAAATGAAAAACTTGATGACTCGGAGATCATGGATAACCTGTTAACATTGATAATCGCAGGGCAGACCACAACGGCAGCTGCGATGATGTGGAGCGTCAAGTTCCTGGATGAGAATAGAGAAGCACAAGACAAGCTCAGGGTAAGATTTGTTTAGCCAACTAATTAGCAAAACAAGCAATACAAATTTATCAACCAAAAAAAAAAAGAAGGTGTTAACAGCAGCTAGAATCAATTAAAAAGAGAAGTTGAAACGAAGGCAGAGAGGCAAATTTTTGGTCAAGCGAGAAGTCTAGTGATGAGGCCTTTTAATTAGTATGAAGAAAACAGGAAAAAAACTTTCACTGTTCTGGTACATGTCAGCAACAGAAGTCCAGTCTTTTAGATAAGGGAAACGCATGTTGACCAATAGTTTCATCTCTCTTGCAGATACTTCCAAAGATGTTATCATCATGCTGGCCATATAAGCATCTCTTTCTTTCTTTTATTATTATTATTTTCTCTATGCAATAGAAACCAAAACTAGCTGTGTTTCACTTTATTCCAATTATGGGATTAGGACTAATAACGTTATTTCTTCACAGGAAGAGCAACTCCTAATAGGCAAAAATAAGGGGGAAGGATACTCACTTTCTCTGGAAGATCTTAATAGCATGTCTTATGGCTTAAAGGTCAGACTTCTAAAACCATAGAGCAGCGTCATTTATTCTGGGAAATCCTGATAAAATGTAATGGATATATGGGAAATATTAAAATTGTTTAACCAAAATTCTCCTGCGTAGGTAACATATCAGCAGATATATAGAGTGTGAAATGACATTTACTTTCATGTCCTATCCAGGTTGTGAAAGAAACACTGAGAATGTCAAATGTCCTATTATGGTTTCCGCGAGTTGCACTAAATGATTGTACAATTGACGGCAAGTATCTGTACATCTTAACTCATGTCAGATCAGAAGTGCTTCTAACAGCTTACTCAACAAATAAAATTCTCCATTTTAAGCCGTGGGCACTATTAACATATCTGATCACGAACTTTCTTATGTCTATTTTCAGGCTTTGAGATAAAGAAAGGTTGGCATGTAAACATCGATGCAACTTGTATACACTACGATCCAGAATTGTACAAGGATCCTTTGGAATTCAACCCTTTGAGATTCGAGGTACAATATAACAAGTTTTATATGCTAATGAGTTTTTGGTTCACTGATATTCCCGTTATTTCTATCTAAGACAACTGGGGTTTGAGTCCAGAAACGGGGAAACAACAATAAAGTGATACCAACGGGGTTTTCATGTTTCAGGAAATGCAAAAACCATACAGTTTTGTAGCTTTTGGATCGGGACCTCGGACATGTTTAGGAATGAACATGGCGAAAGTGACAATGTTGGTGTTTCTACACAGGCTGTCTAGTAGATACATGTGAGAGGACCTGCGAGTTTTGTGCATGTAATGCTCCTTTATTTTATTAGTTATTATAATATATAATGTTTAGCTTTCTTCCCGTTACGTAGGTGGACAGTTGATGATATGGATACCAGCCTAGCAAAGAAGGCGCATATTCCCAGACTGAGAAGTGGCTGTCCCATAACCTTGAAGGCCTTCAGCTGATGGGAGACTTGAGCAAATGCTTGGATTTGTGCCCATGTCAAATATCTGACCCTGCCAGGCGTTTTTAGCTGGAAAGAAGTAGAGCTACTTAGAGCATCCTTGTCTTATACGGAATATGCATCTATGTGTATATATATATATATATATATAATAAACTCGTTAGAAATATAATGGTGCTTAATAATATTGACGTGTGAGACTAAACATGATGTTATGTTAAAATAAAATTGAGATGATTGATGCTTTTATTGCTAGCATTAACTCTTTGAATTCTTTAATTATAATCATATTAATAGTTATATTTTCATTCTTAATATTTCCTAATATTACTAATCAAATGTTACTTAACATATTAATTAAATTCCAAATTTTTAAGATTCCGTTCATTAACCTTATCCCAATCAATCAACTACTTAATTATTTAAAACTTTTGGGTCACAACATCAATTATTCTAAATTTCAGAGTTGATGTCACAAATTAATCGGTAAAACACAACATATTAACCAATAATTTTATAAAGTAGTTGATGGCCACAGCTGTCTTATTTTGTATGCTTGATTATTTTTTAACTTTAATGCATATATTTAATCATTTTGTAATCAATAATTAATTTCCTTAACATTCGTGGGAACTTTTATTTCGTAGAAAAACCTAGGATGGGTTGTGGTGGCGTCGCTGAACAGCGGTGACTGTAGGACTGCTCCTACCTTCACCTCTTCACCTAGTCAATTATCCAACCAAATTTCTTTGTTTTCCTGTTCTTTACCTGGTTCTTTGCCTTACACTGTTCTGATTACCTTCATCCAGTTAATTCTTCACTTATTTTCCTACTTGCAATACCAAAACGTTTTTGTCTTCCTCTTCCTGTCCTTTACCTGTATCTTTCCTTATCTTCATCCACCGTTTTGGCTTCCACCAAGATGAACCTTCTACCTATTGATCTCATAGCTGATTTTCCACCCCTTTCTTCTGATCCTGCGAATACCACTGTTCTTAGGCCAGAGAAAGACAAATTGACTTGGAAACAGGTATTGGATGGGTCTTCATATGAATCCCTTGTGTTTTGCCCACCTGTCACAATTGATAGCAAACGGTTAGTAGCTCCCTCTTTGGAAATCTTACAAGACGGAGCCAAAACATGAAATTTTACTTTAGTGGGTTTCTTCCTAGGCAAACGACCCCCTTTTCCTATGGTACATGGATGGGCTACCAAGATATGGAAATCATATGGGCTGTTGGAAGTTTTGTTGAATGAGGAGGATTTAATCCTATTCAAGTTTGATACAGAAGCTCAGGCAAAAGGAATTTTGGAGGCGGGTCCTTGGCATATTAGAAATTTCTCCATTTTTCTACAATTCTGGAAATCAGGAACATCGTTAGAGAGGGTTAAGTATGAGCAAATTTCCATTTGGGTTAATTTTCATAATGTTCCCCTAGAATATTGGTCCACTAAGGGGTTAAGCCACTTAGCAAGCTATATTGGTAAGCCTATATGCATGGATGAGCACACTGCATTCAAGAAAAGAATAGGATATGCAAAGCTATGCATAAATATTGAATATGGTAGTACACTTCCAGATTCAATACCGCTCTTGAGATTAGGAGAACATGATGAATTTTTTGAAGATACTATTAAAGCTTTTTATCAATGGAGACTAACTCACCCAAAAAGAAGGAATGGAAGGAAACAGGGAAACATTTTCTAAGAGGGGATTATGAGGAACTCATGGGCAATATGGTTCCACTGCCAGAAAATTTACATGGAGATGAAGGGCGGAACAATCAGGGTATCAAGAGAAGGAATGCAGGTATGGAAAATAATAGATACCAGGGGGATACTAATATAGAGCATGGATCACAGCAAATGGTTAAGGAGACTAACCTAGAAGAAGTAGCTGAAACAAGTTGTCGGCAGTCTGTGACTCCAAAACCACTGTCCAGGCCTCTTCTGGATGTGAATTTGGTACCTGTTCCAAAATCTGAAGATAAAGTGTCAAGTGTAACAAGTGGTGGTAATACAGTTCAAAAGCCAATTAATGCTGATATACAACATCAGGTCAGTAATAATTTTCAGGGTGCAATATCACAAGCATCAGACAACTCAATTGATTCAGTTAATCAGTCCCATATTGTGAAGGATGATGGTATATAGGAGGGAAACAAAGATGGAGGCCACTGGTCACGAACTCTGCATTATGTGGAATAAATTGATGAAGCATTTCAGACTACAACTAGGAGGAAATCTAAGAGGAATAAAACAAAGAGTTCTGAGCTACGTTCTGTCAATATATGTCAATAATCACTTGGGATGTCAGGGGGCTTAATTGCCCCAGTAAAAAACAAATGCTTAAGGATTTTGTTCAGAGTAAAAAACCTAGTATTTTGGGGTTGTTAGAAATCAAGCTTACGAAGGAGCGCTGTAAACAACTTAAATTGCTTGGAAGTCAGTAGCAGTTTATAACTAATCACCAATACCATTAGTATGGTAGGATCATAGTGGCTGTGGATACTAATGTAGTAGATGCAAGGCTTATCCAAGCTACGGATCAAGTGGTACATCTAGAAGTGGAGTTTATATTATCTAAACTAAGGCAATTGTCTCCTTTATTTATGCTTCAAATTTTGAGTTCCAAATGAATTTCTTATGGGCCGATTTGTGTAATTTCAACAATTCTGTTAATGGTCCATGGCTGCTAATTGGAGATTTTAATACTATCTTATACAGATCGGAAGCTACAGGGGGAGTCAGTAATAGAAACATTAAGGATGACATGAGGAAGTGTATGGATA
>JAOXYD010000136.1:6451225-6464449 GCA_028565735.1 Pinacopodium congolense | reverse complement strand
ATTAAAGATAGTGGAAATGAGGCTTAGCTTCATGGAAACTTCTTCAGTGTGATTAAGATAATCGACTGGAGGGTTTTGATGGAGTGCCAGGCAGGTTGCCTAGTCCAATAGGACGGGGTCCTGTCACGTGCCTAATAATCGATTTCAATCATATCGTATAGAAATCAAGATCATTGAATATAAATCTATCTAGGTAAGCCACTAAGTACAATTTCATTATATTCTCTTGATATTTCACAAATTCACTATCATTCTGTCACATTATTTTCTTTCATCATCGTACATTTCCATCATTCAATAATCCATCACAAAATTCATCATATACCATGTACGTATTTTTCATCATCACACAATTTCTCATAAAATTCATATTTGACCCAAAATTCTAAAATTCTCAATTATTCACAATTCATATAAAATTCATATATCGTAGTACTTCTAAGTCGCAAACATTGCATAAAATCATATTATTTCAAATTTTTATAAATTCATATAAAAAGACATATTCCATCTTCATAAATTCACACAAATCATAGTATTTATATTTTTTTTCTATTTACGCAAAACTCATATACTAAGATAATTTAATTTTTTAAAATTCATACAAAAATCCTAAAGTCAAAATTTTCACATATAACACAAAATAGGGTACATGCTAATTAATCCTTTTACTTGAAAATCGAAAACTTCGAATGAAGTGATTTGTGATGATTTTAAAGAAGATAGAAGAAGATGGTGAAGATGGGAGCCAGCTGCCAATAGTTGGAGAAGAAGAAGAACTGGAACCTTTTAATTTATATTTGGGTCAGGTCTTGGGTCATGGGCCTTGGGTTTTTTTTAAATATAATTATGTTATGATATAAGCCTATTATAATTCTCTGGGCTTTATAGCAATAGTATGTAAACCACACCGAACAAGGGGAGCTCAAACTCCTTATCTTTACGTTAGTTAAAGACTAAAAAAGAACAGCCCACGCCCAACCCCACTTCATCTTTCTTTAAGTAGATTTACTAGTTTTTATTTTATAACTTAATATTTTCTTCCAAAATTATTCTCATCTTATTTTATTTATTATAATAAATATTATTAATTTTGGGTAAGACATATCTCCTTTCCATCTTTTAAAGGTATACATTTTTTAAAAAAATTTAAATAATTTTTATCATATAACATATCACAATTACAAACATAAATGCTATTAATTACAAACATAAATGATGTTATTACTACTACTGTTATTGGGATTACAATATAAAATTTTTACTTTTTAAGTAGCAATTATTTCATAATTTGTATTTTAATTTATAAGGAAAATATGATTGGTAGTGTACATATAATATGATTTTTCTCTATGATAATTATAGTAGCTAAGATTTTGCATTGGTAGCAAACACGCAAGGAATCAAGTCAGCCCTTAGCTCCATGCATATATATTGGTCTGGGAATTTTATTCTTTCTAAAGGCCTTACAAAAATCCTAAAGAAGATGATGAGGATGTTCCTTTGGGCTGGTAACCAAGACCGAAAAGTTTTGACGAAAATGAACTGGAAGAAGGTTTGTAGATCAGATAAGGAAGGGGGACTTGGAATTAATCCAATCAGCTTGAGCAACAAAGTCTTTATAGGAAAAAAGGTTGTGGAGGCTAATAGTCAATAAAGACTCCCTTTGGGCCAAATGAACCTCCCATTACATATTAAGACATATTAATATATGGGAGGCACGTACTACATACTAAAATCTTGCAGTTAAGGGACAGTTTGGTGGATCACATCAGATGTAAGATTGGGAATGGAGAGTCTGCTTCCTTTTTTATGATCACTGGTGCTCTTTGGGGCCTTAAATTCACTCTATTTACTCCTCTCATCTTTTAAGCTGCTTCCTTATCTCAGATAGGGTCAAGGTAATTGTGAATGGTAACTGTTGGTGTCAAGTTCATTCTAAAGTAGAACCTTTCCTACCCCCTGATGATTCTGATCCTAGGGAGGAAGACTCTTATATTTGGGTGCTAGAGAACTCGGGAAAGTTTACTAATAAATCTTGTAGAAGTGCTCTTAGATAGACTGCTCAACTACAAGGTTAGACTAAAGTTGTATGCAACAAGCATCTCCTACCTAAGGTCTCCTTCTTGCTTTAGATTTGTTCTAAAGGGAAGTTGGCAACTTTAGACAGAATTAATTACTTACATATTTCCTTACGATGTTCGTTATACAAAACTCAAGCTGAGACTATCAGTCACCTTTTATTCTACTGTGAATATTTAAGGTTTATTTGGCAAAGTTTATGTAGCCTCTACTCTTTTAAACTACCTTCAAATTCGTTTGCAGGACTTTAGAATAGTTTCGACGACATAGACCTAATAGACCAGGTGACTTCATTATATCCCTAGTTATGTTCGACTCTTGTGTTTATAGCTTGTGGAAGTAATGAAATAATAGATGTTTCAGAGACCTGGAACAGCCTAAGGAGAAGCTCTTGCATGAGCTTTAGTGTTGGATAAAGAGCAACTTAGACTAAGGGGAGTAGGGAATACGTGTAGTAGACTTATGGTAGACTCCTGGAACCTCAATAGTACCTAATTTTTTCGTGCAGAGGTCCTAACACTTAACCCTAATCCATCTAGTTCACTTATTCTGCAAAGTGTTCAGAGTAACATAGTTCAGTTAAAGTAAAAGCAGTACCTACTATGAGAGTCTCTTCCTCTTCACTCTCTGCCGATTGACAGCAGTTGGAATTTACTCATCACTGGTGGGGTCTTTCAGTGGGCTTTGTGGTAGGCTTTATCTCTCTTTGGCTAGCAGTTTTGGTAGTCATAGACCTGATTTGAGATTTGGGAGTTAGGCCATATTCAAACTAGGCCTCAAGGATAACCAGATTCTAACCCATCTAGAGTTTGAAGCTTACCTGGGTGACATATTCAAACTTACCCTAGACAACGTTCTCGCTCCGATTGGCATTAGTAATATGCCAATGGACCTATTTTCCTGGGATGTGAATTTTTCTTTTGATGCTTTGGATGGACTACTTTTACTTGTTTGAGACTTAGGTAGTGGTGTGTGACTTGAATACGTGTGTGATGTATTTAGTACGATTATTTCATTCATTAATGTAGTTCTATTTGCTTTTCAAAAAAGAAAAAAGGAAACAAATATGTAACATTGTAAATTTTTTTCTTTAATAATGCCACAAATTCATTTAATGAAAACTTTATTTTAATTTTTAATTTTTAATTTTTTATCATTTTTTAAAATTTGAGGGAAATTTTTAACATATTTCAAATGCTTTATAGTGATGCCATTTCAGATAGTGAAAAGCACTAATAATGATCATGATTTTGTAGACATTATATACTGCCAAATTAGTAAAAAATAAAAGATAGATTGTAAATTATGTATATACACATAAAATTAAGTAATAATTTATATTTATTTTTGTAAGCTTAATAAAAAAATATTAATCAATGCGTGTGCCAAAAGTACAGATCTAATTTTTGTCCCAAAAAAAAAAG
Organism: Pinacopodium congolense; assembly: GCA_028565735.1. Lineage (NCBI taxonomy): Eukaryota > Viridiplantae > Streptophyta > Magnoliopsida > Malpighiales > Erythroxylaceae > Pinacopodium > Pinacopodium congolense. The sequence continues at coordinate 6,460,943 of JAOXYD010000136.1, read as the reverse complement.
GCACGGATCTAATTTTTTCCTAAAAAAAAGGCACGAGTCTAATTGTAATCTCACCAGTCTAATTAGTTTCCCCATCTAGGAATGGGCTTGGGATTCTGCACATTTGCTTTGCATTTGATCATTGCAGTTCAGTTGAATTTTATACTCTGTATTTCTATATTTAACATACATTTAAAAAATAGATAATTTTAAATTATTTTTAAATGTAAATTTCTCAATGTAATTGCATGAAAATAACTCAAGTTCACTAACAAGTTACTTCTTTTTACTGCTAGAAAGAAATGGTCAAATACGCTCAGTAAAGTACTAATATAGAAGCTGACAGGGATAATGTAATGTGAAGATATAGGAATTTTCTTTCTAATCGAAATAGTTTTCATAGAAAAATACTGAAATGAGTTGTTAATCTCCATTGCTAAGTTGATGCATGTTATAGAATATAGTAACGTGATCATAGGGATTATAAAATTAATGTAAATAATATAGTCATAGGGATTTTAGCATGATTATAGGGATTACTTTCCTATTTCAAACTATGTATTTCTGTATAAATACCTATAGTATTTTACTAATAGTAAATAAAGATAACTCATTCTTCTCATGGTATCAAAGCCTAGTCAAGTTTCTAGGTTCGTTAGTTTTTGCTTTCCTCTTTTGTTTTCTACCCTATAGTGAGGCAGTGCACACTGTGTGGGTAACCCATCTGCTGGAGAAATTGTTTTTCTCACCTCCACCCGTACGAGACTCCCCTAGTGCCGATCAACACACCTTTCAATTCCTGTTGTCGAATTCCAAGCACGTGACTTGCACGTGCTGCTAGCTGTAACGCTATTTCCATGCACCAGAGTGTGAGCGAACCTGAGCTGTCGTTTGATGAGCCGGTTTCTTCCTTCGGCGTCGCCTCCTCAATCCCTGTTTGAATATCTGGTCAGTTTTCGAGTATTGTTAATCTCTGTGTGTGCAGAAGACAGACCGTAGCTCTAGGTGTGAGGGTTTGTGTTTTTGTAAGCTCCTAAGGTATTTCTGGTTCTGCTGTGGTGGTGTGGCTGCCAAGGTGTTTCTGGTTGTGTTATGGTGTTGTGGCTGCCAAGGTATTTCTAGTTTTGCCAATTCCTTCCTCTTTTTTTTGCTTAATATTGTTACTTGGAAATGGCTGAGAGTAGTAATATGGATAAGGATAAGAAAAATATTATTGAAATTACGTTTTATTCATCCAAAATTACTAATAGAAAATTGATTGGAAGGAAAAATTATACCTAATAGAAAAGGACTATTCACAGATTTGTGACTAGTGTAGATTTAGAGGATCATTTAACTAGTAATCCGCCTCCTAAGACTGATACTATTGCTCGAAGAAATGGTTAATGGAGGATTATAAATTGTTTAATCAAATCCAAAATACTCTAGACTCAACTGTTGATGATGTTGTGAATCATTGTGATAGTGTCAAAGAATTATGAGAATATTTGAAATTCTTGTATGCTTGCAAACAAGATCTATCTCATGTTCAAGAATTATTGTTAAAGATTTATCGAGCGGAATAAAGAGGTAGCTCCTTGTTTCAGTACTATACAGAAGTAAAACAAGCCTTTGAAGAAAAGCGAGCCATGTTTTTAATTATTGCTAATATAAAGCAAATGAAAGAATAAGAGGAGTATATTATGGTACAGTGTTTCTTAGCAAGATTGAGTTCCGAATATGACGCGGCATGGACATAATTGCTAACTAGTGAGATGCTTCCTTCTTTTACGAAAGTGTATGCTCGTTTGCTTCGATTTTGTAAAGATGGCGATGTGCCATCTGACATGGTGACCAATGACTCAGTAGCATTAGTTAGTAATACTAATTACAGTAGAAAAGGTAGAAACAATAGTGGTTCCGTTGCTGGGAGTAGTGGTACCCTTTACACTAGTAATTACTGTGGATTCAAAGGGCATATCAAGAAGAATTGTTAGAAACTGCATGGTAAGCCTTCCAAATACTTGGGTCAGAATAACAACAAAAAATTTCCAAATGTGGCTACTCAGGATGGCATCCTACCCTTTCCTCAGCCATCCTTGCCTTCTATCACAATTTCAGTAGATGAGTATGCTCGTTTAATCAATGACACTTAACATATTTTGGTCACTCATGATTCCCAATTGCCATCTTTTACGACATCAGCTTTGGCTAATATAGGTAACCCTACAACCTATCTCTCCACCTCATCTCGTAGTTGGGTTATTGACTTAGGTGCTACTGATCATATGACCGGCAACACAGGTATCCTCTCTTCTTTCAAGACTACTACCGATTTACCTTGTGTTACTTTAGCAAATGGATCTACTATTTTTGTAATTCAGCATGGGACAGCAAACTCAACAAAATCTCTCTCATTATCATCTGTTTTATACTTATTATAATTCCCTTTTAACATATTATCTGTCAGCCAACTCACCAAAAGTATTAATTTTTGTGTTGTTTTCTATCCCAATTATTTTTTTTTTAGGATCTTGAGACGAAGTAGATTATTGGTAAAGGGCGTCTGGTAAATGGCCTATATGCTCTTGATTCGACTTTTGAAACAGTACCTCAGTTGATTACTTACACAAGCTCATCTTCCCTTTTTCAACTTCAATGTCACTTTAGTCATCCGTCTATCACAGTCTTACAAAAGTTATGTCCTAGTCTTAAACGATAATCTATCTTAGAGTGTGAAGCTTGCCAATTTGTTAAACATCATAGGGTATCTTATTCTCCTAGACTAAATAAACGAGTTGAGTCTTCCTTTTTCTTAATATATGCTGATGTATAGGGTCCTTGTCTTGTTCCATCTAAAACCAGTTTTTGGTATTTTGTGACATTTATAGATGATTATTCTCGAGTTACTTGGTTTTATCCTATGAAATCTCGATTAGACTTGTTTCCTATATTTTGTGCCTTTCATGCTGAGATTAAGACTCAATTCAACAAATCTATTTATATTTTAAGAAGTGATAATATTGAAGAATATGTTTCCCATACTTTTTAATCTTATCTCTCTCAGCATGGTATTATTCATCAATCATCATGTATTGTTACTCCTCAACAAAATGGTGTACATAATGGTGTAGTATAACAAAACAACCATCACTTGTTAGAAGTTGCCCGAGCACTAATGTTTCATATGCAGGTTTCCAAAATTTTCTGGGTTGATGCAGTCTCTACTACCTATTTTCTAATCAACTGAATGCTATTTTCTGTTCTTGACGGTCATATTCTATATTCCCTTCTCTTTCCCTCATGTACATTGTTCCCTCTTATCCCTCGAATTTTTAGGTGTACTTGCTGTGTTCAAAACATATGACCTTAGGTTTCGAAATTAGATCTCAAATCTCTTAAGTCTGTTTTTTTGGGATATTTTCGTACTAAAAAAGGATATCGTTGCCACTCTCCATCGTTGGGTTGTTATTTGGTCTCTGCTGATGTTAACTTTTTCGAGAATACTCCCTTCTTTAGTTCTCTTGTGCCTTCTTCTTTGCACTCTTACGAGTCAAGGGATTATTTTCTTGTTTATATTATTAGTGAATAGGTAGTTTCTCCTGCTTCTTGACCTGGTATTTGTTAGATTTATTCTCGACATGTGCAATAGTCTATTAAGGTACCTCCCATTGGCCATGACATGGACCCCAACCATTCTACTTCGTCTCTAGATTGCTCACCATTACCTGATACTAGTCGTTACCTTCCTATTGCTCTTCGTAAAGGTAAACGCACATGCACTTACCCTGTTTCTTCTTTTATATCTTATCATGGTATATCTCCATCCTCCAAGTCTTTTGTACCCTCCTTAGACTTTGTTGCTGTCCCAACATCTCTTGTTGAAGCACTGACTCATGATGGGTGGCACGCTGCAATGAAAGAAGAGATAATGGCCTTATAACAGAACCATACTTGGGATCTTATGCCTCTTTCTTCAGAAAAACGGGCCATTGACTGTAAGTGGGTGTTCACTATTAAGATGAATCCCGATGGTTCTGTTGCTCGATTAAAAGCTCGGTTGGTTGTTATAGGATATGCTCAAACATATGGGGTAGATTATTCTAAGACTTTTTCTCCAGTTTCAAAACTTTCTTCTGTCAGACTATTTATTTCCTTAGCTGCCACTTACAATTGGGCATTTCACCAATTTGATGTGAAGAATGCATTCCTACATGAAGATCTATCTGAAGAGGTTTACATAGAGCAAGCACTTGACTTTATTGCTCAGGGGGAGTTAGGGAAAGTGTGCAAATTACGAAAGTCTCTGTATGGCTTGAAATAATCTCCTTGTCTTTGGTTTGGAAGATTTAGTACTGTAATGATTGAGTTTGGCTTGCGAAGATGTGCATATGATCACTCAATGTTCTTTGCATTATTTAGTTATGGGTGCATTTCATTGGTTGTATATGTGGATGATATAATAATCATTGAAAGTGATGAAGCAGGGATCACAAGGTTGAAAGTATTCCTTGGCACTCACTTTTAGACAAAGGATTTAGGACTATTGAAATACTTCTTAGGAATTGAAGTTTCTTGCAGTCATAAAGGGTTCGACTTATCTTATAGAAAATATTGTTTGAATTTATTAAATGATACTGGCTTTATTGAGGCAATGACATGTGATGCACCTATGATACCAAATGTGAAGTTAAAAGTTGAAGATGGAAACTTGCTTGAGAATCCTGAAAAGTATAGGCAAATTGAATTATCTTACTATTACTCGTACTGATATTGCATTTTCAGTAAGCATTATAAGTTAGTTCATGTCATTTCCTAGAACCTCACATTGGGATGCTGTTATTCATATTTTGAGATATCTAAAAGGTGTATCAGGATGTGGCATCTTATATTAAAATCATAATCATCACACTATAGAAGGATTTACTGATGCTGAATATGCAAGAGGTCTTTTAGATAGGCGCTCTACTACAGACTACTGTGTTTTTATTGGAGGCAATTTTATTTCTTAGAAGAGTAAGAAACAGAGTATTACATTTCGATCAAGTACAGAATCAGAATATAAGGTTATGGCTTAGACTACTTGTGAACTTATATGATTACGTTATTTACTTAGTAAGATTGAGTTTGATCTATCTAAACCCATAAACTTATGGTGTGATAATGAAGCAGTCATTTATATTGCAAATAATCCCGTGTTCTATGAGAGAATCATGTATATAAAAGTCTATTGTCATTTTACCCAAAAAAAAAAAGAAAAAAAGCTAGAAGTTAGATCAATCTCAATTCAACATATCAAAGCAGGAAGCCAATTAAATGATGCATTCACCGACGCATTACCGGAAAATCAAGTTAATTATATTTGTAACAAGTTAGACATGATCAATATCTATGCTTCAACTTAAGGGAGAATGTTACAAAATATAGTAATGTGATCATAGGAATTATAATAACATAGTCATAAGAATTTTAGCTTGATTATAAAAATTACTTGCTTATTTTAACGTATATATTTTTGTATAAATGCCTAAAATATTTTAATAATAGTAAATAGAGAAAACTCATTCTTTTCAACGCGTATCATTGCTCTGTGATGCGTCCAGCTCCCCCAATTTACAACTGTACTGTGGATTGACGAAACAGTTTCGTATAACTCGGGACACTTATTGGATTACATGCAGCACCGTGGGAAACCGGGTTTCAGGATTTCACTTGATAGAAATTGATTTGTACTGCTGCACTGTGCTTGTTATAGCTTGCTCAACAGGTAATCTTTCCATGCTTGAAGCACCATAGAACCCATGAACTCCCTTGGTTCTCTTCAGTACAAATTCTGCCTCTTTTGGACCAGATATTGGACCTGAAAATGTGTTGAGAGAAAAGATTCTAACCTTCAGTTCTAAATGCTTCGTTGTTGATATGAAGATGCCAACACTTTCAAAAGTCAAGCAAAGGCAAATATTTAAATAATAAAAGTCAATTTACATTGATTATGCACATACTGCAGCTAATTTCTAACAGATGTAACTGCTGGAACTACAGTTCCAAAAAACTAACTTCTTGATTTACCTCCATGGCACAAAACAATAACATTAGGGTTGATCCTTCGTGCTGCATCCGCAATAGATTGTACACGAATGACACTTTCCTCAAGTGAGACAGCTGTTTTTGCACCAATAGATCCAGATGTTGTAAGCCCCATATGTGCCACAATGATGTCAGCTCCAGCTTTGGCCATTTCTACGGCTTCATTTTGGTTAAAAGCATATGGCGTTGTCAAAAGACCCATTTTATGTGCCTTACCAATCATCTTGACCTCCAAGCTGGCCATTAAAAGGGGATATATTAGCCAGCATAAATACATAACTGAGGATGTGCCAGCAAAATATAAAGACTTCAGACATACATATATCCCATTCCCGTCTCTTCCAGATTTTGCCTAAAATTGCCATCAAACAGGCCAACAGTTGGGAAATTTTGCACCCCAGAGAACCCAATAGATTCCAGCTGCCTTAGAAAGTAATCCATCTGGCGAAAAGGATCGGTAGCACAAACTCCAGCAAGAACTGGAGCCTCCTTCACTACCTATAGATGTTTTCATCAGTTCATACTTGGAATATTACTTGAATAAATCTGATGAAAGTTTACGATCACAAAATTTAACCAACAAGTTATTTTAACTAGTGCAACAGAGCAGATAGGCCAAATTAAAGAGAGAGAGGAGATGAAGAAGCAGAACTGAGGAAAATGACAGTGTTCCACAACAATCCTACTGCAAGCCCAAATTGAGGAACCTACTTCCAGTTCACAATTTTGCATGTTAGTTATAAACCAAATTGTCGCAAGGATAAATGATTTTCAAGCCTAAAATCAGTTGATCTTTCAGTTGAATTACTTTTCCATTTATTTCTGCTTACTCAAGGCGACTATTCACTTTATTCAATGACATAATAAACATCGCATTAGCAGTTCTTCATTTTCTTGTTTTAGCTTTCACTTATTAATTATTATCATCATATGCAGAAGCCAACAACCAAATTCCAAATAATTAAAAAATAGTTCAGAGTTCAGAAAAATGAAAAAATCAGATGAATGTCCTATTTTTGAAAATTCAATAGAATTTACAAGCATACCGGTAAAACTTCATTGGCCATGTCAACTACTATAGCATTAGCATCAGCAAAAGGCAATAAGCCAGCTAATGAACCTCTTCCAGCCATGCGAAAACGACCCGAGTTGTACAAAACTATTAGATCTACACCACCAGCTTCTTCAAACTTTGCAGATATTCCAGTTCCGGCACCAGCCCCAATTATGGGATACCCTTTATCTATTTGATCTTTCAGTTGCTGCAAGATTGTCTGAGTCCTTTGCAAAGTTTCTGTTATCATATGTTTTTCACTGATAAGGTTTGCAACGAATTTTGTATTGTAATTTAATCATGGTGCAGAATATACTGGTCAACTTGTCCATTGATTAGATACGTTTTAACTGTGAGAAGCACAGGCTTTTCTCTTTGTTTTTCTTAGAGCTACAAATGATACAACTGGTGCTTCTAATTGTGCAAAAATAGCATAATAGTTATGAGTGCTTGATGATAATCTAACTCTATATTCTACAGAGCTTAATAAATTCAAGACATTAATTAGTAGAAGTATTAGAAAACTGTCATTGACCCTATGGTTTTTGTGCCTACTCAATAAGGATTCATGATGATAATTAGATACCTAGATCAAGGCTAATATTGTGCCTAGTTAACAAGAATTCATGACTATAATTATATTACCATGCATAAATGGCTTCTCCATGCATGCATACAATAGACTGTACACACTTTCAGTATAATTAAAAATAAAATAAATTCTATTCTCTGTATATTTTTCCACAATAAGAACTGACCTGGTCTTGCATCTGGATAGTTGCTTAAGCTATATTGGATACCCCAACAGGTTGACGAGTCCACAAACGAAATGTCACGAGGCTCTTGAAAGTGTTGACTAATAGCAATGGGATCTGTGGGCTTCTTCGTACTAATCTCTAAAAATGAGTCAACTAAGGAATTTGCAAACTCGAAGTCATTGATGTGAAAAGGAAACACCTTGACCTATGATGAACAGTTATCAATGTAATCAGGTTATCAGATGGACCACGTATCCAAACAGACAAAATGCAATCACTTGTATGCAACATCAAACAGACAACCATCTACCTGTCGATCTTCATTTGTGATTATTAGACTCTGGATTTCACCTGCCAGAGTAGCAGTCGCCTCAGGATCATAGAAGGGCTTCCCAGGTGCATCCAAAGCTGAGACACCTTTTTGAGGCAAGCAAACACAGAGCTTTGATGTTGACTTGTTAAGTTTATCAGCAATGAAGCCTGCAAATTTCTTATTCTCATCCACTGTAGTACGCATGAGAGAAACCTGAAGTTGACAAAAGAATGGACTAAAACATTCTACCACCTCCACTGAAATCAGGAACAATTAATCAGTCAATAAATTGTTAGACTGAAAAGAAGAAATAGATTTGATTTTGGAAGTCCAGCAGAAGCCATCACTCTAGTGAGAGCAGAGTGAAAAGTATCAAGTCACCGCTACTACCACCCACCTAGAAGACTTGATGAGCTGAGTTAAGCAATCATTTGTGATCCAATGCCATATAACATAATCGCTCATAGATGAAGTAAGGCATTTAAATGCTGGAATGTGTTAACCTGCTCATTGTGGACATGAATCTTCCTTTGCTTAAACTGAGAAGGTATGGTATCCACTGCTCCAAAATTCACCATGTCTAGCGCTCCAACGCTCAAGACTAAAGGAACCTTTTTCTCTATTATGGCATCAAAGCGAGAATTATCACAAGCCATGACACCTCCAACAATATGATCAGCTACCTCTGTTGTCGTAATGTCCAAAACCCCCTGAACAAAAACAGAAGACAAGATAGGATTGTTGAAAGTGCAAACTACCAATAAACAAATTTGAAATCAAGTAAGAAAGATCAAACCGCTAGTAAACATTGAAAACAAGCACATAACAACAGTCAACAAATTGCACTTCAACAAATTTTAAGACTTTCCAATGCACACAAAGTCCGAACTAGGGATACCTGTATAAATCCCTCTCTAACAAGAGATTCCATGGCCCTGCCACCAACACCAGTGGCATGAAAAACAAGCGTTTCATAACCTTCTTTTTCCAGTCTTTCCTTAACTGCGGTCACACAGGGGGTTGTAACTCCAAACATAGTAATCCCAACAGTAAACTTCCCACAGCCACCACTACCACCACCCTTAATCCGGCCCATCACCATCCCCGCAAAAGCAGCTCCGGCGTTGGAGAGCACAACCTTACTCACACTATTAATCCCACAAACATCAACAACAGAAGGAAACAACACTAAATCCGACGTCCCAACATAAGGCTCCGTTTGGCCACAAGCCACAGTCGATACGATAACCTTAGGGATCCCAATCGGAAGCGACCTAAAAGCCGATGACATTAGCGCCGTGCCTCCACTGCCTCCCAATCCAATCGTTCCAGCTACCACATTCTCCTCACCAGCCTTCTTCAGAAAACACTCAAGCGCTCTACTCATCAGAGTAACCGCTTGGCCTCTATCGTCTGGAAGCAAAATGTTGCCACAGCAAGCAAGAACGTCCTTTCTTGGGACGAACTTAAAATCGCCGATACTGTCCGTCTGCTTCTGACCGACTGAGACATCGACAACTACAAGCTCCACCTGAAATCAAAATCTCC
>JAOXYD010000136.1:6429929-6451125 GCA_028565735.1 Pinacopodium congolense | reverse complement strand
GATTAACATCATAAACTCAAACCATTAGTGATTAAGCATATTTTGTTATCATCAAAATCAAGATTGGAACCTCCCTTAGTTCAACAAATATGGTGGGCTCAGGGTGCCGTATTGCCTTAATTCAACCTGTCGTATTAGAGGTCTAATAGACATATCCACCTTAAATCTCCATAATTGCGACTTAGGCATGTTTTACATCAATGTAGTTGTCTTCTAGTACCAAGTGGGAGCTCAACGAAGCTGAATGATGCCAAGAATTCATAGAAACAAGCATTCAATTAGGAGAAATCATATCTAAGTTTGAGAGAGAGGCTCTTCCTTCTTTCTTCATTTGTTTTAAGTAATTCATAGGTTTCAAACACTTTCAGTTCGAATTCCTTGTTGATTTTTGAGTTTATGAACATTTGAGCTTATTGTTAAGACTTCATTCTGAGTTTTTGGATCACATTAAAGGGTTTTCTAACTCAGAATCTTATGTATTTACTCTATTTTAGATTAATCAAAGTTATTATTCTTAAACTGACATTCTTGAATGTTCTTTGATTTTTTTTTGCAAGAATGTGTTGATTTGAACTGTGTTAGGTTCCAGAATCAAGTTTGGGAGATCCAGACATGTCTAAGAGCTTTCCTTAGATATTTTTGTAACCTCAAAACTTAATTTTTACAGCTTATATTTTCGAATTTGTGAAGGCATGATGTTAAAATTGTATATTTTGTATGCTTTAATCAATATGTGTGGCTAAATCGTTTTTTATGACAAGGATTGGTGTATTTATAATCTAAGAGAGCTTAAAGGCATGTAAAAGGGTCTAATTTTTATTTAATAAGGGTCTAAAAGCTCTAATTTTAACCTGGTCACTTAGGATTAGAGTTAAAGATAATCTAAGTTTTAGAAATCATCTTAGTTTGTTAGAAAACTTAATAAACAACACAAATTAATGAATGAATGACCAAACTTTGATTTTTTGCGAGAGTTAGAGATCTAAGACTACAAATCCAAAAATAAAATTCTTGAAATTAAAGCCTATTAACTTGACTTAAGGCATAACCAAACTTTAAATTAAGCTTAATGGAGAAAAACAAAGTTTTATCCATAGCTTTGTTTTGATTTTTGAAGGAACTCTAAATCAATCCTTAAAATTGTTTAAAACTTAATTAAATCATCAGTCACCTAATCCTTTGCTAATTTTCACATTGGGTAATTTTCAAAAATTTTTAAAACAATTAAAAATCATTTTCAAGTGTTTAATCCGGTTAAAGTAGTTTAGTATTATTTCAAGTTTTTAATCCAATTATTTGAATTTTCCTAGATAATTATGATCTAATTAACCTTGAAATTAACCATTTTCCCTATGGGATCAACATTTGGGGTTTAAAATGCTCAACTTTATTACTTGTGCAATAGGCACACTTGCCTTAATCACGTTGGTTTTCAAAGTAAAATCATTAAAATCATTCCAATCTTCATAATCAGATAACCAACGAGGCAAGTGGTAAAAAATGTACTTGCATGTGTGTTAAAATACTAAATAAATAAAATTAATAATGTGTAGCACTTAAATATAATGATGGTTTAGTTATATGTAAGTGGTTCACTAGAGTGTGTTCTTATTATATGGTTTTGATGTTTTACACGGTTAAATGTGAATTTTGTGTATATATGTACATAATATAAATATTGAAATGTTACATGACTATTACGGTGAATTATTTAGATATAAGTGATACTCTGTGTGTACATATATAAATGAGAATATTGGTTATGAATTTAATGCTGTAATGAGATATATGAAATGTGGAATGGTGATTATATGAACATGTGATATATTTGTGGAAATTATGTGAAATATGATTTGATGAATACTTGTAATATTGTGAAAACACAATATTTGAAAAATAAAGCTTAAATAGATATGAATGAATATGATGATACATGTACTACATTTTGAGATTTTTTTTTAGAATGGATGACAATATGATTAGTATTGAAAGAGATTGATAATTTGTAACTTACTTAAGATAGGATATATTCATTGGTCAGATTGTGATGACATGGTTATGTGATGTGATATTATGAAATTATGATTGTGATTTTTCTAAGTACCTATCTATGGAGTAGGTGCTAAGATATCTTGAGTTTGGGAGATATCTTATACTATTTCCTAGGCACTAAAGTGGTATTGGGGTATTCCAGGTATTAAAGAATATCATGTACTATTTGTCTAGGCACTGGATGGTGCCAGTGTACTTGATATGATTGAAAGGTATCCTATGTTATTATTGATATTTTACATATTCCATCTTAAGATTGATATACGTTAATTGGATGATGAGATCAGCTGGTGAACCATTGAATATAATCCTATTAAGTCAATAAGTCTTTAAAGTAAAATGTAAAACTTAAAATGTAGAAGATGATGAGAAATACATATATAAATATTGATAAATGTGGTATAGTGTGGTGTGATTGATTGTTTAATAGAATTATGGTTATGTTAATACATTATGATGTGCATTTAAATGACTAATTGGAAACAATGTTAATGTGATTGAATTATGAAAACTACATATGTGATTGGTCTTATATATAAATAGTTTGTGTGTCGTATGGTGGGTACTTTTGGTTACTCCTTACCAAGTTAGTAGCTCACTTATTACCACTTTTTTTTTTCAAGAGATAGATTGTAAGAATTGACTCTTCCTAGTGTTCATAATCTCACCTCATAGTTTATAATAGGTAGGCTAGCAACATCATTAGAAATTCATATAGAGTTTTTATATTTTTTAGATCATTATTAATTCATGCTCCTATAAATCATTTAATATATTAAGATTCAATGACATTATTTTATTGAAACTTTGATAGTAATAATTGACTAATCTATTAGGGATGAGGTGATTATATCTTTGGAATACTTTAATGAAAGGAGTAAGTAATTTCTTTCTACTAATTGTGAATTGGACTTGAATGAGTGTGGTATGAATGCAAAGTTAAAATAGGGGATGTTACATATAGTGGTATTCAAAGCGAGGTCTAAGCTCATAAGGATGGATTGGATTAGAGTATGACAATTGTTTTAATTTATATTATAAGAAAGCTTATAATGATGTGAATGTTACTCGGATGTAAGTGGGGATGAATCCTTTCACTCAATTCATGCTTCAAATGCACCTGATCAAGTAGGTGTAGGAATTTCATATTAGGGGTTACATTTATAGTGTTTTTAGTTGATAATTGATGGCAATTTACGCCTATTTTAGTGCTTAATTATTTAATTTATGATTGAAATTATTTACATTACAGGTTGATGTGAATAATTAAAGAAATGTGTAAAAAGGAAGCAAAATAGTCTAAGTCTGGACCATCAACAGCGGTCTGGCTAAGAACCATTAATAAATCCATAGACCACCGTTGAAGGAGTAAAAAATAGACTATCAACGACGACCTATTCATCCTTCAACGGTGCAGTTGTATGTCAGTGCATCTGTCGTTTTAAGGCGCAGACATGGTTTCCCAACAAATTCTTCAATAATTGCAGCTGGTTGTCTCTCCACTTGGCTACTGCTGCTCTCCTATAAATGTAGAGGATGTCTATAGGCCTAAAACCAAGTAACTTAGGATCAGAATTGTTTTCTTTAGTTGTTTTTCAGATTAAGCTTAGTTTTAGGTTAGTTTTTGTTTTAATCTTTGTAAATTCAGTTTACAAGTTGTTTGTAATGGATCCAGTAGCATAATCATGTGTTTTTGAACTAGATTATCATTTAATAATCTTGTTGGTGATATCTACACTCTTAATCTTGTGTATTATTCTTGTTTTTATGAATTAATTAAGATTTATGTTGTTTAAGTTAATTATCTTTTGATCTCAATTAATTTCTGTGCTTAATGTTTAATTTCAGTTTAGCTAGGTTGTTAAATGTGTTTATTAATGGTTAATTGTGTTAATTAATGATTAATGCATGATTAATGACTTAATCTTTGTTTATCGAATGCTTAATACTTATACTAAACTGATCACTTATAATATTGCCATTAGATAATCTAGGATCCAACAATCTCTACCTAAGTTATTAAAAAAAATCAATAAACAACGTGGTTTACATAAGTGACATAAATCAAAGACTTGGTTAATCATGAGGTGTGCTAATCTTGAATTAGGGAAATTTATGATTAAACTTCCTAAGCTTTAAGCTTATTAACTAAGTCTGAAGCATAGCCAAACTTTAGGATAGAACGAATAGAAATAAGCCAGTATCTTAACTATAGTGGTGTTTTGATTTAGAGCAGATACCCTAGATTAAACGTCACTAATCCATCAATTAAATCATAAACCATCAAAGCTGTAACTAAAAAAATTAGGAAAAGCAACCTTAAACTCTTTACAATAGATTGAAACCTTTATAGGTTTTAGTTTTTTTGTATTATTTATTTTATAAATTACAAAGCCTTGATTTTCTAGATAATTGTAATCCGATTGACCTAGTGCTTACAATCACATATACACTTCCTCGTGGGATCGATACTCAGAGTCTTAAAATCACTCAAATATATTACTTGTTGTAGCTAGTTTACTTGCCGAAGAGTTTGTCTCGAATTAAATGTAAATTTGTGCATTAAAAGATAAATTTATTTGAGTTAATGTTGTATGTAAGGTCGAACACAATCAGTCGATTAGATGAGGATAAAGGTATATCAGAGTCATGTAGGAGTTGGTGTTGGAACCACAGTCCCTCATAGTAGTATCCTAGTAATAGAGATATCACTACAACACATGTAGTTCTTTTAGATGATGTTACAGGCGCTGGCTCAAGCATAGACTCAAACCTAAACTCAAGTCTAAGCCCAAATATAGATTTAGGTTATTATATAGGTTCAAGCACCACTATTATCACCACATGGCTTGAAGGTACTAGAAGTTGATCGTAGTTTTGAGAGACTTAGGAAGTTATGGGTTACAGAGTTCAGAGACACTAAAAATATAAAGGAGGCAAAGAAATGGTGGGAACAAACTTAGATGATTTTAAACAGGATGAAATGTAATCAAAAGATGCACGTAGAGTATATCACCTCCTTGTTTTAAGGTCCTACTTTGATATAATGGAATCAATAGAGAGATCCTACGAGTCAAGGTAGGTAAAGTGGGAGGAATTTAGGAGGGAGTTTAAAGACAAATACCAGCCATCCATACACAGAGATAGAAAGATGGAGTTTATGAATCTAGTACAGATTGATGAGAGGTCGATGGCTAATTATGAAATGTTGTTCACCATATTATCTAGATTGCACCTGAGGCTATGGAAAAACCTAGTGATCATTACTACTTGACTAAGGACTACAGAAAGATATTAAAGTGGGGATGGGTCCAACAATATATGACTTTAAGAAGTTACTTGAGATGGCACTTAAAATGGAGGAGGTTCTAAAATAAGGGAAGATAAGGTATGAAATAAAAAAGCAAACATTTAGACTATAAGGTAGAGTCAAGTCAATTAGTCAAAAGAGGAGGTGATCGCTCTTTTTTAACTAGTTAAGGAGGGTTCTAGAGGAGTAACACTATTTTTAAGAAGGGAAATTCTTTTAATTTTAGGAGATTAGATGGTATTAGCATAGGTTCAAGAGGTTACAGTTCCTTTAGAGCACCTTCTATTGGGTTAGGCATAGAATTTGATTAGAGGTTTAGATGATCTTTTAGTAAAGGAGTTGGTTCAGTACAATGTACCACATATGGGAGACATCGTTTCGAACCATATCGAGAACTCTAAGGTACAACAAAGGCTTGTTATACTTATAAAGGCTAGGTATATTTTCATAGAGATTATCCTAACCTGTAAAGAAGATCTAATAGTGGGACAGTAGGTTTCAAATTAACTTAAAGCAGTGTGGGTGATGGTGATAGAGAGATTGGTAGAAGTAGAGACAAAGGTACTGGTTTTGAAGGATGTGGGAGTGGTTTAAGCATTAGTAGGTTACAAATTGATCTAAGCTAGGCTTAAGAGAGAGTTTATCACATGATCAAAGAGGAGGACGTGAGATTGGGTATGATCTCCTTATTTGATGTTATGGGTTATGTTTTGATAGATCTAAGTCTTACATACTTATACATGGCATTAGAGTTTGCATCCAGAGTCCCAAGTAAGGTTGGTTATTTTAGGTACCATTCGAAGGTTTATTTGCTATAAAGGAGAGTGTAATTGTAAACAAAGTAAAGAAAGTGAGTCCGAAGAGGATTGGATAAGTTGGGTTATTAATAGATTTAATTTTGATGGATTTAAGGGAATTTGATGTGATTTTGTGGTTGGATGGTTAATGTAATAGCGTGCAGTAGTAGATTGTTATACTGAAGAGGTGACAATTGAATCTTTGGCTAAACTAAAGATATTATTTATAAGAGAGAGGAGAGTGTTACCAGCTTGTGTCATTTCAACAACAACACTAAAATAGATTAGGTCCTTCAGCTCCTTTTTATTCTTTTCAATCAGATTAGATCCAAATAGATTTAAACCTGTAATTTAATCAAAAGAACTCATAAATATGACAATTTTATAGATATTTAAAAGTGAATAAACATTAAAATATGGCATAAAAACCAATATAAATCACTCTTAACAAGGATATTCCTATGATAAGGGAGTTTTAAAAGTTTTTTTTAATGAATCTTTAGATTTACATGGATTTCACCATTTATATTTTGCTTAGCGTTATTCCCATTTTTATTACTCCTTATAAGATGGCCTTAGTGGAGTTTCTACAGTTAAAAAAGTAGTTGTCATTAGAAAAGAGGTTTATCAGACTAAGAACTTTATCATGGAGAGCTCTAGTTATGTTTATAAAGAAAAAGGATGATAGTATACATCATTGTATACTTTATTTATGGAAAATTAATTAGAGTAACGATGAAAAGTAAATATTCATTACTTAGAACTGACTTTTTGTTAAATCAGTTAAGAGAAGTCGTAATCTTTTTAAAGACTAATTTAAGATCAGGGCATTAACAGTTGTGGATAGCAGAAAAGCATATACCTAAAACTACGTTTCATACTCGGTATGGCCACTGTAAGTTCCTAATAATACCATTCAAGTTAACAAATACACTGACATCATTTATGACATTGATGAAAAAAACATGTCAAGAATATCTAGATCAGTTTATAACTGTATTCATAGATGATATCTTAGTACTCGATGAGTAAGGGGGGTATGAACACCATTTAAGGATTGTGTTGAAAAATTTAAAGAAAAAGTAGTTGTATATCAAATTAAGTAAGTGTAAGTTCCAGACTAAGCAATTAATCTTCCTAATGCATATAATATCTCAAAAGCAAGGATGCTCATATTAAGTGTGGGGAGAAATGACATAACAAATATCTCATATACTGAGACTTTAAAGTGGGTGACAAGGTATTAATCTATAACTCCTGTCTTTATCTTTTTTCGAGAAGCTTAAGTTGAGGTTTTATAGTCCATTTGAGGTGTTACAATTATTTCCAATTAAGGTTCTTAAAGTGTAAAAAGGAAATGAAAACCCCTTCAAGGTAAATGGACAGTGAACTAAATTATACATGCCCGGATTGGTGAATGATTTTGAGAAGTGACTCTTCCTTCATGACATGTTACCTTCTCCTCTTTGACCTTTTATTGTATTTCAGTAGGATTGTAGGCTTTTCTTTTATTTAGTGTTATTTCATCTACATTTCATTATAGTATAATGGCTTTCTTTTAGTTGTTTTAAGTTCTTTTATGGGTTCTATAAGATTTTCTACGAAGAGTTATTGGATTATCCTTTTCATGGGAGTTTCCTTTCTCTTTTCCTTTATTATGTGCTTTTTATTTTGACTATGTGAACATTAAGGACAATGCTCATATTAAGTGTGGGGAGAAATGACATTATATTCGTGTTGAGTGATACACACTTGGATTATTGTAAGTCTTTTGTAGCTAACTTAATTCTTTTAATTGGAAATCATGCTAAGTTTAGTTATATGTTAGTTGATATATCTTAATGTGATGTATGCGATGGCATAGTTGGTATCGAGTAACCCTTGTTTGATCATAGTTTTTCTTAATTATGGTTGTGAATGTATGGTCAAAATTGATTCTTTTTTCATAGCTCTAAATTGAAAGAAGTTCTAAGTGGATTTGGATGTGAATTTGAAAGGCTAATTAATATGTACACAATGAATTTGATTATTTGAGTGAATTTGAAAGTCCATGCAACTAGTTAGGAATATTGGTGGACAGAGACATTTGATTTTTTTATGACTTTGTAAAATGGATGCTTGATGATCATTTTGATATTGTTAAAATGCTTTTTATTACTTTAAAAAATCAATCAAATCAATATTTGAAAATTTTTATTTACTCCGCTAACTTTATTCCATAAAAAAGTCGAAGTTAAAGAGTGACGTTAGTAAGCAGTTAGTGTGAGGTAACTTAGTTGAGTAATAAGGGGTGTTTATGATAAGATGTTCACTTTTCACATAAAAAGATCAAGTGACCTCCCAACCAAGTCTATCATGGTCATCCAATAAAATGTGTTGAACAATGTGTTTTTATATTGATTTTTGTTATTTGAGTTGAAGTTTGAAATTAGTTAAAACCTACCAAGTTGGATTGCAAATCAATATGAATGATTGGTTATATAACACTTTTGGAAGATCTTTCATGATTGAATGAGTGAAATAAGGATTTAAACTAATTGATCAATTTATGACAGGTTTACATAAAAATATTTTCAATATGTCCATAATGACCACAAAAATAATAAATCATAAGTAAGTGATGATGAGCCCTATTGTTGTACCCATATACATTCCTAGATCTCCTATTCTTATATTTTGTCTTTGGATAAAAATGAAACCTAGGACACAAATAAGATATGCTCCTAGTGTTATGTACATACATATAGGGGGTATAAAACTGAGTTTCTACTATGCTTTATATGAGACTTAAATTAGCCATGTTTGGGTTATATGTTCTTATAAAAGTTATGGCTATTCTTTCTTAAATGTATATTCCTTATACAATTTGACCTAGTGCAAATATGAATGCATAATGTATTCTTTTAGCTTGGAATCTACAAGATGATTTTTTCATAAAAGGACCTAGGTACATGTTTATCATCTAAGCTCTTTCCCTTTATATAAGTGGTTTTGGCATTAGTACAAGTAATTCCATAAGTAAATCCTATATAGAAATATTCCTATGAGTAAACCTTATCATTATATGCCTTTTAAGTTCTAAACATGTATTCTAATTTCTCATTTCCATTAGTGAATTTTGCTAAAGAATTCTTGATTGCATTGATCTTCTTTTTTAATGCCTCATTCTCACACAATAAGTTATCCATATTATTATAGCTAACATCCATATTATTAACTTCGAACGTGTCATCTAACTCATTTTAATTTTTCATTTTCTAACATACCTTTATCCAAAATCTTCAAGATGTCCTTGTATTTAGAAGAAATTTTCTTCCTTTTCAAAGTAATAGCTTTTAGGCATTCAACGAACTCCTCACATGTAAGATTGTCATAACCATCATCATTAATATCATCATCACAAGATTTGGAGTTAGATGGTACCTCATCATCCTTTTCCATGAAGCACATATAAGCTATCTCTTTTTCAGAGTGCTCACTTTTGGAATTGTTTAAATCATCTTAAGTTATAACCTTGAACGCTTTCTTATTTTTGTTTTTTCTCTTCTCTTTCTTTTTATTCCTCTTATTCCTTTTATTGTTGTTGATTCGATGACATTAAGATTTCATGTGTCCTAAATTCCTAAATTCAAAATAAATGATATTAGATTACTTTCTTTTAAGGTCAATTTTACCTTCTTTATAATCTTTCTTCTTTGAAAGACTCTTCTTCTAAAAAAATTTCTTGAACTTTCTAGTGAGGAAAGTTATGTCTTTATCTTCACTTTCACTAGATAAATTCTCCTTGTCACTTGAAAATTTCTGTTAAGGCCTTAAAATCCAAATTCTTCTTCTTATGTCCAATTTCCTCCTCCTTTATCTCCTTAAACCTTATCTCGTATATGGGGAGAGATCCGATTAGCTCCTTAATAGGTAGATTGTTTAAGTAATTGACCTCTTGAATTGTCATCACTTTGGCCTTCCAAGTCTTTAATAGATACATAAGAATTTTTTATACTAACTCAACATTAGTATAAGATTTTACCCAAACATTTAAGTGCAATAATGACATCAATAAACTTGGTGTACCTACTATAAACGTTTTCATCATATTGCATGTGGCATAACTCAAATTAATGTGTACGTATGGACACTTTAGTTTTTTTTTTAACTTGGTTTGTGCCTTCATATGTGACTTCTAATATGTGCCAAATTTTATATATTGTTTCACATACAGATACTCTATTGAATTTATTTCTATCTAATACATTAAATAAAATATGCAGAGATTATTCAAAGATATTAATCTTTTTTCATTATTATCCCACTCCTCTTTTAATTTGGGTGCCTTTTCATCTCCTACACTCTTAATGGGGAATTTGTAGCCCATTACAAACTATTTCTTATAAATCTACATTTTGGACTATTAAGAAAATTTTCATTCTTTTCTTCCAATATAAACATCATTTTTATTAAAAAAACAAAAGATGCTCTATTAACATTTTACCCCTTTTGACGAGATGAAGAACTTAATGTATTCAAATGTACCATGCTGAACTTTTCTCATTAGTTACATTAGAAATTAATATGCTTATATCAATTGTTATATCTAAATGACACCGAAGAGATAAGGGGAGAATTAGATGTTCTAAAAATTTCTAAATTTAAATCTAGAAACAGTATTTGTGATGGATGATATTTCTAACCATAGTTTAACTTAAATGATGAATATAATGATAAATGAGCACAATATGTATATAATTTAAGAGCACAAGTGAATAAAATAAAGAGATAGGGAAGAGAGGGTCGATAAATAAAGTTTTATAGTGGTTTGGAAAAAAATCTTTAGCTACATTCACTCTCAAAGTTTCATTTAGATGTTTCTCTAAAATCAATCTTCTTAAAATAAAACAAAACACTTACAATCCCAATCTTCTTTTACGAAAGTGAAGAGCAACTTTTGTAGTCTTCTTTGAGGTGAAAATAACCTTTTCAACTCAATCTTAATAGTGTAAAGGCCTCCTTTACAAATGAAAACACAACTCAAATATTTCTTTCTTCAAATCTCAATAACTAGGACTCAAAATGCACAAAACTTAATTAAGATGAAAAATATGCTTTATAAACCTCTTAAAAGCTTTAAAATGCAATACATATAAATTATAGTTGAACTGAAATCATAACAACTCTTTTTTTTTTTAGGTAAAAAAGATTGTATTAAATGTTCAAAAACCATAATAATGTTTAAATATATCACTTTGATCTCTTAAAAGTTTTAAAAAACTCATAAAAATTTTCCAATTGCTCTAACTATGTATTTATAGTCTTTCCAATCTTAAAATTCCATTAGAAATACTTTTTAACCATTAATCCCTTCCAAAATGTTGTTAGAAATAAAAAATAAGTCATTATTACACGTTATTAAGATGCATTGGTGGACCACTAGAGTGCACTAGTTGACAGTGTTTAGTTCTAACATACATTGGTTGACATTTAGACTCATTAGTTAACCAATAAGACCAAACCAGTGTTGTTCTTTCTATTGAATAGGTTTCAATTTAACTACTGTAAAAATCACCTAAACTAAGTTTAAAACCACTAATTGACCACATCACATGACTAGTTGACTTGTTTACAAAAAATCTTAATACTAGTAGACTAATTTCTAGCATTAGTGGATCAATACTTCTATAAAATTGTTTTCCAAATTCTGTAGCAAATTTCAAAATATTTTTGAACAATCAAAACAATTATTTTTCATATAAATTTATTTAAATCAAGTTCAAAAAGTTTCCCAAAATATTTCTAAAGACTAACACCTTTCAATTAAGATCAAAAGCTAAAAATTCCTTAGCCTATAACATTTTATGCATATTTTTAAAACTTATTTTATGCATATGTACTCTTTGAATCCCTAAATCGTTAAAATGTCATATAATAAACATTTTCAAATCATATGCATCGAGTCCTTAAGTCATTTCAATTTCATATAAGACTTACAGACAAATTAAAAACCACCTAAATAAACCAACTAGAAACTCTTGCTTCATTGATCTTGTATCATCTTTAATTTTACCTTCAAGTTCACTCACTTTCACTTTAATTTGTGTTTAAATATACCTTCCATGAACCTATCTTTCAATAGCTTCAACATAAACCAAAGCATATTAACAAACATGTTTTGTTATTATTAAAAACTAAATTGGAACCTCCTTTAGTTCCAAACTAGAAAACTTTATAATTTGTAGCACATATCTAAAAATTGCATTGAATCCGATAAGTTAAAAGAAAAAAAAGAGAGGGGTAGAAGAGAAAGAGAGGTTACGTCACTGAGTAACCTTAGTTATGGTACAAAGTTGTCTAAAACACAATAAAATCAGTATTTTGCAATAGCAATAGCAACCAAGATTTCTTTATCAATTGGTAGCTCCATGATTTAATAGTCATTATAATCATTAGATAATTTTAATTAAAGACATTCCTAAATCTTAAAAAAAATACTAGCAAGTTATTTTTTAAGGAATTATTGAATTTATTACAGGCACAATATTGAAAAAAAAACGTAACATCAGAACTTAAAGGACTACAAAGGATCTCAAGGTGAAAATTTACCTTTTCCAAGCCATTCATTGTCTAATTTTGGAAATTATTCTTTCTAAGGGAACTTTAAGGAAAAATTGAGATTTTTTTGAAAAAAAATAAAAAAAAAACGATAAAGGAAACAACACAATAGCTTTGGTTACTTTGCCAAGAATTTAAATTACTTTTATTGAAGTTAAAAGAATCAATTTTTGAATTTTTTCTTAAATACAATGTCAATATTAACAAGATGTGTTTTTATTGTGAAAGAACGGAGAACGTGATTTTAGTAAAAAACAATTCTTCATCCAATTATACCTAAGTTCAATTATCTAGTTTGTTTAATTAAAGAATAAAAAATTCATATTTTCTTCACTTGATGAACTGAAAAGTTCTCTACTAGTTCATAAGTAGAAAATGAATAATAAAAAAAAAAAGAAAGATAGGAGCAAGCCTTACAAGCATCATCTAATAAATATTTAATGGCTTCAAAGAAAGAATTTCGAGGAAGAGATAGAGCTAGAGGTAACAATGGAGAAAGATGTTCAGGTAATCAGCTATCTCAAAATGATTATACTTACACTACTTCATAAAGAAGAAGTGAAAGCGATAGAGGGAGAGGAAGAAGATGTAGAGCACAAAATTTTGTAGACAAATCAAACTAGAAATGTTATCGATATCATAAAAATATGCATTATTGAAATGAATGTAAAGAGAAATGATCTAAAAACAATAATGAAAAATCCATTTTTTTTAGAAAAGTAAGAGGAAGTATTTTTGTTGATGGTTTGCAACACCAAGAATGAATACAACAAGAACATTTAGTATTTTGACATTGGTTACAAAAATTATATGTGTGGAGATAAAATAGTTTTTTCTAAGATAGACAAGTCATTTAGAGATAATGTGAAATATGGTAGAAAAACCAAATTTGTAGCTATAGGAAAAGGATAAGTAACCATTCAAATAAATGGAGAAGCTACTCAAATAATTTCTGATGTCCTTTTTATTCTAGATTTGAAAATTAATAATTGAAAGGCTATGAGATTACTATAAAGGATGAAGTTTGCAGAATTCAAGATGTGAAGATGAGATTAGTTGCGTAATTCAACATGAATTCAAATAGAATGTTTATACTCTATCTTCATGATATTCACCACGCTTATCTCTCGATAAAATTGAAAGAAGTGGAATAGCCATGTTATTATCAATATGAGAATTATTTTGGTGAATTGAGAACTTTTTATCAAAAGAACATGGTGATGGGTCTTCCTTTGATTACAACTCCTTTTAAAATTTGTTAAAAGTGTGTTATTAGTAGACAATATAGAGATATGTTCCCAAAAGGAAAAATAAGAAAAGTAAAAAGATTATTGAAAATAATACATTTGGACCTTTGTGGGTGAATTAATTATGTTTCTAATGAACAAAATGATATATTATCACCTTCATTCATGATTTTATTTGGAAAATTTGAGTTTAATTTTTATAAAAGAAATTTTAGGCTTCTTTGGTTACTTTAAAAAACTCTTAAAATTTTATTGAAAAAGAAGCAGGATGTCTAATTTGGATACTATACATTGGTCGTGGTAGAAAGCATAATACATATGAATTTATAGATTTTTGCAATACACATGGTATCAAATAACAATTGACAACAAAATAACGTATATGAAGGAAAGAATTGTATTTTCCTAAACATTGTGATAAGTACATTGAGAATAAGTGCGATGTTAAAATATTTTTCTCTTGAATCTATTAATTGGAGTCTCCACATTCTGAATAGAAGTTCAACTCAAGTGGTTCAAAATATGACACTAGCAGAGGCTTAAAGCGGTCGTCAACAAGTAGTTATTTACTTTAGATTTTTCAAATTCATGGCTTAGGAATATATCCCAAATAAGAAGAGGAAAAAGTTAGATGACAAAGATGAGAAGTACATTTTTTCTTAACATAAGTGATCATTCTAAAGTTTACAAGCTCTTCAATCCTTATATTAAGCAGACTATCATAAAGTGATATAATCTTGTTGAATTAAAATTCTAAGAATGAAATAAAGATGGTAGTCAATGGAATAGACTAGTTCATCTTGATAATGATGATCAACTACATCAGCAACATGCAGAAGAAGAAGTCATAGAGTCGTCTAAACCCTTAATTATGCAACATTCATAATGAATTAGAAGTATGCTTCTATAGATATTTGATTATATGGTAGTCGAACCTAAATGTTTGAAAACCCACTTATAATTTTTATTTTATTTTCATATTGTGGTCCTTTAATCTTTGATGAAATTGTTCAGCAGGTAATGGAGGAAGAAATTGCATCTGTAGAAAAAAGAGAGAGGATAGTTCGAGGTTAATTAAACTTTCAAAAGGACAGAAGATTAATGAAGTGAAATTGATCTATAAGAAGAAATCGGAGCAAAATAGTGTGGTTGGTAAGTATACGACACTTCTAGTAGTAAAAGGCTATAAACAATAGTTGGTGTTAATTACAAGAAAGTATTTGCTCTAGTTACATGACCTAAAATAATCAAATTAGTCATTGCATTGGTAGCACAAAATTCATAACCTATCTTCCGATTAAATGTCAAATGAGTATTATTATATGGAAATTTGAAGGAAGGGGTATTTGTTGATTAACCATCTAGTTATGTTAAAGTTGGATAAGAAGGTAAAGTTCATTGATTAAGAAAGACTTTGTAAAGACTAAGATAAAATCCAAGGGCTTGGTATAATCATATTGAAGCATATTTATTAAAGAAAGAGCTTCTAAAGTGTCCTTACGAACATACACTTTTTATACAATATAAAGAGATGGAAAATACTTATAGTTTGCTTATATGTTGATGAAGTAATTTATATTTACGATGAAGAGGTGATGATTGAGCAATTTAAAAATTCACGATGTTTAAATTCAATATGTCTTAGTTAAATGCGTTATTTTCTTAGGATAGAAGTTGTCCAATTTGTTGGCGGTATCTTTATCTCTCAAAACAGGTACCTATAAGAAATCTTAGAAAGACATTAAATAAAAAAGGTAATCTTGTGAGCACATCAACAAAAACAGGTGTGAAGCTTATTAAAGATCTTATAGATAAAAGAATTGATAATACTCTTTACAAGCAAGTTATGAACATTTTAGTGTATTTAACCATACAAGACTAGACATAATAGTTATTATAATTCTCAAAATTAAATTCATGGAAAAACCAAAAGAGATGCATCTCATAGCTAAAAAATAGATTTTACAGTTTTTGTAAAAAACAATATATTATGGAACATTGTACAAAAACGGAGAAAATTCAATTTTGATTGGATTCACAAATAGTGGTCCTTTCGGAGATCAAGATGATAGAAAAAGTACATCTAACTATTTCTTTTATGATGGGCTCAGGAGTTGTTTCATGGTTATCAAAGAAGCAATTTATTGACATTCTTTCAATTACTAAAGTTGAGTTTATGGCAAGGACAATATGTGCCAATTAGACAATCTAGTTAAGGAACATTTTTTAGATGCCTAGTTTCAATCAAGAAGGTTCACTCCAATTTGTTGTGACAATAGTTCAACTATCAAACTATCTACAAATTTAGTTTTATTTGGAAGAAGTAAACACATGATATAAGATACTACTTCTTACATGACCTTACAAAGGAGAAAATAGTTGATTTTATTTATAGCAAAAGTGAAGATCAAGTTGCTGATTTATCCACAGAGCTCCTCAAAATAATTATATTTCTAAATCTTAGAAAATTACCTAGAACATACATGATGGAAGATCCATTCAAGGGAGGTGCTTTGAAATCAAGTATCTATATTGCAAAACATGAGTTTGAGGGTGTTAGAGATACTAAATTTATCTTTACATATTTAGTATTTGTATACAATATAGGTTAGTAAGAGTATAAAACATGGTTATGGTTACAACCATGTTTTATAATAGAATAGTAACTAAGAATTCTGGAAAATTAGTGAGTGTTATGTATCAATTACTATAAAAAAAAACTTATAAATTTTATCAATTAAGTATTGCGAATTACCTTTTAGTATTATCTATTTTCATATCTAACATTTCCTTCATCTTCTAGGAAGAAAATCCTCTTAATAGCATCAATAATTTTAATTGATAGCTATAGAATCGTTAAATCCTTGAGAATTCAACCTCTTTTTCATTTTTGCTCTATTCTTTTCTCGTTGTTCTCAACCTGATCAAGCTCCTATTGCAGGTAACTAGCCTGGTTATGTCGGCTTGTTTTATAATGTGTTAGGAGTTTGGTATCCGTTCTAACCACTCTTTTACAATGACATTTGGTCTTGCGATTGGTCGAAAGTGCCAAAATAAATTATGTTATTGTTGCACCACACGCACGTGGATTATAAAATTCCTCAATGCAAATCAATTCGATAGTCTATGAAACTTTGTGCATTCAGACTCTGTTGGAGGCCAAAAAAAAAAAAAAAAGGAAGTCAAGCTGACCACGTAAAGAGTAACTCGTACGCTTTTAATGACTTCACTTTTAAATAAATAATGAAATAAAAAGAAATAATCACTTTTAATAAATAAGGGCGCGTATTTTCAATGAAATTGCCTCCTTGGAGGTTTGTATATACACATGAACATGCAGAGGAACATAATACTCACAAGAAATTTTTATGACAGAACAATCACAGATTTATTGGTCGTTTAATATTGTTGTGAGTTGTAATTTTTAATTATAATTTTGATATATTTGTATTGATTTTTGTGTTTTATCC
Organism: Pinacopodium congolense; assembly: GCA_028565735.1. Classification (NCBI taxonomy): domain Eukaryota; kingdom Viridiplantae; phylum Streptophyta; class Magnoliopsida; order Malpighiales; family Erythroxylaceae; genus Pinacopodium; species Pinacopodium congolense. The sequence goes on along the minus strand of JAOXYD010000136.1, from coordinate 6,433,649 downwards.
TCAATTTCTATGCTATATTAGTGTGTTGTCTTTTTTATGTTAAAAATCAAAACTGAAAACTTAATCTATACCAAACAAGCCTTAAATTGTTTGTTTCTCATCATTAATTCTGGCTGAAACGCAAACAGATAGTTAAATCATTTATGATACAACAGTAACATTTTGCAGATCTATTTTAACGTTGATTATAATTTATAAACCACATAAAATTTGTTATGTTAATAATTCCATAATAAGCTAGATTAAACTCCTTATGAAAAGTATGAGATCCTTTCACATTTTTAATTTCTCCATCATATATCTGCTGTCTTTTACGGTGAAAAAATTTGTATTATTTCAGTAATTATTAGAAAAAATTATTTATGTATTTTGAATTATATTATATATTTTTTATTATAATTATTATGTATACGAGTTATTTTTCCTATGCATGTGTATATATATCTACATATAAATGTAGGTCATTTAAGATTTGTTTAATATTATTGTTGGTTGTATTTTTTATTATAATTTTTATGTTTTGTTATCATTTTTATATTTATATTTATATTATATTAGTATATTATTTTTTATTTTTTATTTCTAATTTTTATAATTAAAAAATAAAAAATAAAAATAAAAAACGAAAGTCATACAAAAACATGCCCTTAATGATCAAGCAGTTGATTGGATACTTTCGTTTTAGGCCATTAACTAGCTGGTTGAGAGAGCATCAAAGTAGCTCAATGTTGCTCTCAAGCGTACCAATCAAAGAAGGGAAACTGATATTGACCACAAGAAATATACAGCTATGCGGCTCTTATCTCTTGGATTTCTTCTTCTTTTTTTTCAACTTATATTTTATACAATTTTAAGGACCTCGAAACAACAATCATCAACTGTAAATATATATTATCTTGTTTGTTATTACTTTGCTTTAAGTTTTTATTTTTTATTTTATTAAATACAAAAATTTTAAAAATTAATATAAAAATTTTAAAATAATATATTAATATAATATAAAAATTAAAAAAATACATAAATATATATATACATAAAATTAAAAATTAAAATACAAAATAATATCGTGCTCATAATAAATAGTACGATTTATTGTCTTAACAAAAACACAAAAAATGACTAGAGGGGGATGACCGTTATTTAAAAAAAAAACAGCAAATCAAGTTCGAAGATTCCCTAAGAGGGCCGTTTGTCGCCCAGTTGCCTAATAATACGCTGCCATTGTAAGATGTGTCGTGCTGCTGGAACCCAATAACTCTTTCAAGTCAATTTCCTTCATGTCAGAGGTTGCTGACATCATCCATGGTGAAGTAATATGGTTAATAAATGGTGATGGCAGCACTTCTTTCTTATACAAGGGGTGGGTAGATCGTGGGAATCATCAAAGTTCACTCTAGCTTTTCTCGTCTCCTCCTAAAGGGTAAAAACTGGGGCTAACATTTGTCGTTTCAGATTGACGCCAAGTCCAAGAGTCTCCGGGATAGGACTTGTTTTGTATTATTTTAGTTTTAAATTTTAGTTTCTTATTTTTTTAAATATAAAAATTAAAAAAATTAAAAAAAAAACAACCCATTGATATCGTACATAAACAGAAAAATAGTATAAAAATTAAAAAATATATATAAATCAATAAAAAACATAAAAATTACATTAAAAATTCATACCAAACTTTCAGAAAATATCTCCGTCCGTTAATTTCAAGCCACAATTGTCTATTTTTTGGTGAAACTTCAAGTTGAACTGATATTTCCATCAAATCAGTCCAAATTATTTTAATAAAGAGCTAATTGAAATATAGGTCATAACAACCTGAATTGTGGCACACACGAACCCTAATCCAACAACTCCTGGATTATCGTTTAGCGCCTGATAGAGTACGACGTTGCACGATTACGTAGTTATATCAAACGCAGCAACCTTTTGCTCCTATATGTTAACATGAATAAGCGCAAATAGCCAGCTAGCTGGCTCTATATAAAGAGGAACATTTCCCTGAGCACATCACAAGCACAAAAGAGAAAGAAAGAGCGAGAGAGAAAGAGAGAGACATTATGGCAGTTGATCAAGTACTTCACATGAATGGTGGAATGGGAGACACGAGTTATGCAAGAAACTCACTAGTACAGGTCAGGCAGTTTTTGTGTCATGTTAGATTCATTTAGACAACATGTGGCGATTGTGCTTAAAAAGAACTCTCATTTGTTTGATAACAATAGTAGGGAACAGCCATAGATCCATAGGATGTTACTATATTCTTAAATCGATGCAAGGATTATGAACTATGTTTTTTTTTTTTATGAAACTAGTTAAGTTTAAATGACATCATTTCTAATCACACACTTTATGTGCTTTTCAGATGGGAATGCAGTTAATAATTTTTCATTTGCTTAGGATATAATAAATATATATCGATATATTACATCAATCTAAGAATTCAACTTATCAATATTGCCAAGCAAGAAAGAAAAAACCTACAATCTTATTTGTCATGCATGGCCAAAAGTTGAATGCATTTTCCTTCATGTTGTCTCTCATCATGATTTGTTTGAAATAACAAGAGCGAAATATTGTCGTTCAAATATTTAGATGAGAAGAAATTGATGGTTTTTGGTAGTTAAATGCAGAGAAAAGTGATATCCATGACAAGGCCAATCTCTGCAGAGGCCATCACCAATCTGTATTGTAGCATCCGTCCTACAAGGCTCGCCATTGCAGACTTAGGATGTTCTTCAGGACCAAACACTTTATTTGCTGTATCCGAACTCATCAAAATTGTTCACAAACTCTGCAAGAGGTTAGGCCACCAAGAACCAGAGTATCAGGTGTTCTTGAATGACCTTCCAGGAAATGACTTCAACAGTATCTTCAAGTCCTTGTCAGGCTTCCAAGAAGAATTGAATAAACAAGTGGGAACAAGAATAGGGCCATGTTTCTTCACTGGAGTTCCTGGCTCTTTCTATGGCAGGCTTTTCCCTGGGAACAGTCTCCATTTTCTCCATTCCTCTTACAGTCTCATGTGGTTGTCCCAGGTAGCACTGAAACTCTACTTCATATTTGGTTTCACTGAAACTCTACTTTATATTTGGTTTTCTTATGCATTGAATTTCTTTTCAAATTAGTTTGAAATTCATGTTTTCACCACATACATCTCCAGGTTCCTGAGGGACTGGAGGGAAACAAATGGAACATTTATATGGCCAGCAATAGCCCGCCAAGTGTGCTTGAGGCCTATTACGATCAATTTCAAAGAGACTTTTCGTCTTTTTTGAAGTGTCGCTCAGTAGAAATGGTAGCAGGAGGTCGCATGGTTTTGACAATTTTGGGGAGAAAGAGTGAGGATCCAAGTAGCAAAGAATGCTGCTTCATATGGGAGCTTTTGGCCATGGTTCTCAAAGAAATGGTTTTAGAGGTACTTATACTTGCAAATAAATTTTAAAAACTAGCTTTTCTCATGTCGCTTACACATTCACGTAATTGGATTAATTCATTAAAATATCACATATTTTAACACCACTCATATCTAAACATTTAATTCTCATTTTTAATATTACTAAGTAATAAAATAAAATAATAAATCTTTATAATCAAAAGTTAAGATCATTAAAACTAAACTTTAGAGAACCTCTTGCATCAATTCACACTACTATTCTGTTTCTCAACAACCTTTTGATGCTGAACACTTTTAGATTCCCTTTCATTACCTTCCATCTTATGTAAGAT
>JAOXYD010000136.1:6397175-6407615 GCA_028565735.1 Pinacopodium congolense | reverse complement strand
AGTGAGACTGCCGTACAAGGGCGTTGGTTCTAATCTTCGGTGAAAGATCAAGTTCCTAGGAGGTCCCTGTATCAGTAGCCACATCGTTATAAGATACGATAGACTATAGGAGTTACTAATTTTTCCTTTCACGTACTATAATTGGTTTCATGTCAATCAAAGCCAAAGTGTTATAAACGTATAGTTTGTTGTTTAACATGCAAGGAATTTAATATTATCAAACTTTTCCTATTAGGAATGTGATATATGGTGGACCTTTTAAATGAACTAAGACTAGTTTTGTTCCTTTTCTTCTAATGAACTTGTTCCTTTCCTGTCTCTTGCATGCATGCTTTCGAGTCCATGTTGTACATTTTCTTTCTTAGTGCCACAGACCAGTTACTAGTTTAATGTAGGAAATATAATCAATGCTTGAATTTTACTAGGTAAAAGGTATAATTTTCCCTTCAATATTTAACTTTTAACGTTTATAGGATTATATAAATTACCTCTTGGATGTCATTTTTTTTTACTTTTTATAAGTCAAACTTTTAATCTACCTATATGGCATGCTAACCTTGTCTAAGTAAGCTCCATATTGAAGACGTAGATTTTTAAATAATAAAAAATAATTAAAAAAAACTTAGACTTGACCCGCCTGACCCGCCAACCCTACACCCCCACCCCTGTAGACCTATGATGCTAGAGATGAAGTTGTTCGCAGAAGATGAAAGCTGACACAAAAAATGAAAGCTCACAGTTGAAGAGGAATGTTGGATTAACAATTTTGGGTTTGGGGAATCTGATTTTAGAGATTAGGCTAGGAAAGGAGATAAAGGGTTTAGTTATTTGGGTAAGAGCGGGTCACGAGTCACAGCTCAAAAGGGGCAGACCATGAATCTAGAGGGGTGCGGGTGCGGGTGCGGGTGCGGGTCGGGTAGGGTCAGAGTTTTTTTATATTTTTTTATTTAAAAATTCATATCATTAATATAAAGCCTACTTAAACCATGTCAATATGCCATATAGGTAAACAAAAGATTTAACTTATAAAAAGTCAACAATAAATGACATTCACAGGGTAATTTATATAATTTTGTAAATATTAAAAGTTAAATTAAACTCTGTTACAAACATTGAAAAGTAAAATAATATCATAAAAAATATTAGGAGATAAATTGAACCTTTTTAAAATATCAAAAAATAAATAATACCTTTTATAAATTTACTATGAAAATAAGTTTCAACACCGGTTAAAAGGTAAGTATCTCTTGCTACTAAAAGAACCGCAACTTTTTACCTCCATATAGATACATATTTTTGACAATCCCACAACTTGTGAGAGCCTTTTAAGTGAAAAGAACGGACTGCCCCTCTGATCAATGATGGATCTCCCATGTGGTTCTGTGATAGATCTTGACCGAATCAATGTCTTGGGTCCCAACCAACACGTCACCGTGAGTGGACATTCCGAGCAATTTTTGCTCCTGTTCCAACTGTAAACATAGCATACTGTACCAGAATTATGGGGTTAAGAGGAATGGTTTCATGTCTAGACATTAAGACTATGTGCATTAAACTGAAAATCAGTTGATACAGCAAATCACTTGCAGTTATTGAAGATTTGGTCAGAGTTTGTGCTTATGGACTAGGAATATATTGCAATTCACGGATGAGATTGCGAAGTGCTGTTAAGCACATTTGGAGTCGCATTTTCCTTGAGATCGCCCCTGCTAACGAAATGAACTAGATAAACAAAGAGATGGTGAATCTGTCTTCTCAAGTTTAGGTCATGACCTGAATTTTGATACGCCTTCAGCGATTAATCCATGCAAGTGCTTGGGATTTAGACGTGGAAATGAAGAGGATTTATGCTTCTTCCTTTGTAAGTTCCAAAGAATAGCATCTTTGACAACTTCAAGGAATAGATGCTGCATATCAACGACTTGTATTCCCATGACATACACATTAGAAAGCGAAGCTCCACAAAATTTGAACAGTGTATTTTCTCATATGGTAGACCCTGTTCTGAAGTTTCTTAAATCAATAAAAGAAATTGGCATAGTATTACAAATTGCTTTATAAAGTTAATTGTGGGCTCAGCAGCAAAAAGTGACTAAAGACTGAAAGTAGCTTTAAATACTTAAGCATTTGTTATCTAGCTAGAGGGGGACACAACCAGTTGAAGCATGCGACTGGAAATGGTACAAGCCAGCAAGAACTTTACACTCTCTTTGATTGACATCGGAGATCAACAATAACACCAGAAACAAGTTGAAGGAAACATATGGTTCTTATGGTTTAGTAGTATAGAAAACACAAACTTCTCTTTGTTGGATTGAATTGTGAAGAGACGAGCCTTGTACTCTTGCAACACTGTTACCAGAAACAATAATAGAATCGCTTCAAGATAGGGTTTCTTTTTCAAGGTACCACCTACCAAGTAAGTTGGCGAGAAAGAAGAAACAAAGAAAACACACCCTTTCTGAGTAAATATTTAATTCAGGGATGGAAATTTATCTGCATTTGTTAAGACAATGCTGAATTGTCCTTATTCACAGAGTGAACTTGAATTTTGAGTATGAAATGAAAGATGGAGACAAGTTAAACCATTTTTTAAGTTCAAGTTATTCAAAAGGAAGACACAACGTGGAAGCTAATGCTTGGGTCCAAGAAAAGTTTCTATAAGACAGATACATGACTTTGTTCTGCTCAAGTGTTTCAGGATATGGGTTGATATTTATTAAGGTTTGAGTTTTTATTTTTAGTTTTTATTTCTTATTTTTCTAAATACAAAACTGACAAAAAGACAAAACCTATAAAAACAACATATTAATACAGTAAAGAAACCGAACAAAAATATAAAATTTAATACAAAAATACAAAAATTACAACTAAAATTAGAATGAACAGTCCAACTAAATATATCCTAAATAGCATAAACGAAAATTTCTCCAGAATATTTATCCACTGCTGTTTGTTTTTGACAATGGTCACTCCATCTGAACATGAAAGTGCTCAAATTCATGCCTGCAGATCTGCTTTTTCCAAATTCGTCTCATGGGTAAGACTAAGCTGCTAGATATTAAAAATTAATAAGCTACACTCAATGTTTAAAATGCAGGTTTATTCCTAAAATGTGTTGCCTCCTGGTAACAACCAATAACCGCTGATACCCCATCAGGGTATGCATAACCACGATCTTCACTTGACCCTTTTCAGAAAGAAGCAACTGAAGTTCCCAATTGCATAACCAAAACATTTCCCAAGTGACTAAATAGGCGGCAAGGTGTTTGGCATGTTCTTGAGGAGTGCAATTAGTGAAAGAAAAAGTAGGGTAAAACCCCCTTTAAAATCCTAATCATGTAACCAATCCTAGAACTGCAATAGTCATCAGTGGTGGAAATAATCATGACTACCCCAATTAAGAGAAAAGGAGGAAGAAAGAAAGGATTAAAGTAAGGCAGGCACAAAGTAGAGCATCTTTAGAATCTAATATTTGCAAGATAAAAGGGGGGCTTTTAATACTTAATACCTGTCGAGAAAACTATGGTGTGATAGACAGGAATTGTCAATAACTTTTTGCAAGAAACTCATCTTCAACTTTTTACAGGAATTGTCTTCCCTCGAAGAACCAAGTTTTGTCATTTCATAATCATCAAAAAGGAGCCAATAATAACCATCACCCAAAGAGTTTTAAATTTCTGAATTGATTGTTGAACTACTTAAATCTCCCATAATTCAGAGCACCCCAGATCTTGCATGACCCTGATGTGAATTTATGAAGCTCTGTGGTAGGGTAAGGAGTATCAGGACGGAAAAGTAGAGACATTCTAGGGTACATTGAAGTTCAATCAATTCCTGTCCACATTGAATCACTTATTGTCATCTCACCTTGGTAAAGTCGGGGACAAAGATTGCTACTTGAATCATTTCTATTCTGTGAACTGGCAAGTTCAGAACTTGTAAAGCTGAACCAATCAAAAAATCAGAAAAGAAAGAAGCTCAGGTGATGTCCTCAAGTTCTGTAGCAGAAAATCAAAGAAGAAAGGACCCTATTAGCTGGCTGAAACTACGGTACCAACAAGAATAACAAAAGCATACGTATATGTTTATATAAACCCACCCAGTCTTAAAAGAAATGCATTGCATCCCATCACTCCCCCGAATTAACTCCATATATCCATTGCACCATGTAAAAACAAACAAGATGAACATTGAACTTCCAATTTCATTATCCATTTGCTTCCCACTAGAAAAGTGGAATTACTCTCAGCTCATCCTGAAAACCGTGTCAACGGTACCACCCGATGCATTTTAACAGAAACAGGCAACTAACCATCCTGTTCATGCACCCTCTTAATTTTCGTGCTCATTACTGTCATTGGTAGTATAGGTCGAGCATCATTTCTTGATTTTTTTTTTAAGAAACCAAGGGTACATGGAGAGAATTAAGTGCGGTAATTATAAAAAAAAAAAGTTGGGAAATTCGTAGTCTTTATTTTTCTTTCACTGTTTCTCATTCTTTATGAAGAACAACGGCCATTGACTCTTGACTGCGAAACCTTAAATGCTTGGCAATGAAGTCGTCAACCGCACGCTGAAACTTCTCACCACTCAACTCATCCTCTGAAACAGTCTTATCGTATACTGACGTCACAATTTTCTGGCATTTGTCAGTCTCCGATCGCTGGAGTTTTCTGTTCAACCTTTTCCAGGCTTGTTCCCTTCAAATTATCTGATCTCGTCTGGCGATAAACTTTTGGAGTTGGATTATCTGAACCCGGACCCGAATCAAAATCAGAACCCGAGAACAGACCACTATCATCAACATCATTGTCATTTTCCTCAACGCATGTGTTGGTTACGGGAGTCACTTTAGAAATGATCTCTTTGTCCTGGTACAAAACATTCTCTGTTGACAGAGAAAGATTATTATGAGGATTCTCTGACAAGGACTTGGGACAATGATGCTCGCTGCTTTTTATAAACTCCTCATAGAGTCCAGACTCAGCATTTTTCGCGGCGGGATTCTCGCCGCATAATCTCTTGGATTTTACAATAAGAGTGGCAACGATGACGTTGCAGAGCACGAAAACGAAGAGAGGACTCGCAACAACTTCGGCCACTCTCCGGGAAAACTCGCCGGATATTCTGACGGCGAATGGGACACGAGTAAAAGTCCAAGAGAGTAGTAACAGAGCAAGACAAAGCTCAATCATGCGAAGCAGCCTCGTGAAGTTTCGAACTTGCTCGCAACTGCGCATGGAATTTGCTTTCTCTGCTTTTACGTTGTAAAACTCGAACAAATCCATGAAATTTTGGAAATCCAGGAGGAGAAAACGAAACGAATCGGGTAGGAAATGAGTGTAATGAGTATTTTACGAGAAATACTTACTTATCTATTTTCTGGGATAACATACAGAAAATGGAAGGGAAAATCTAGTCTTTGACGAAAGAAAATGGAAGCGTGTGTCGTGTCTAAAAGTTCAGGCTGAAGGGAGCTACTCCAATCTTTCAACCTTCACCTTAAATAGACTCCTTTAATTATTGTTTTTCCTAAAATAAAAACAAAGATAAAATTTACTGACAAATTATATTTAATTTGATTTTGTTTATAAAAAATATAATATAATATAATATAATATACATTTTTTATGATTTATAAACAGATTTATAAAATATGTATTCGCCACTTCCCTCCGTCCCTTTTACCTTCTACTCTCTTGCTAACCCCTACTTTCCTTTAGAACCTCCACCACTATCTTCTTCTGTCTCTCTCTCAAACACACACACACTCTCACACATGGGAGCTAAATCTATGTTTTAGAAACCCCGACAACAATCCTAAAGATCATCGCTATAATCGTGTGAAGACCACTGTTATAGAGAAAAAAAGGTTATGGGTTGAGCCATGATCGCAAGGCAAATCGCGAAATATACTGGGAAGGTAAGGGAAACAACAAAACATGAGTCACAGCTATTTAAAATGATGTAAAATCCATTCGATAAAATTTTGGGACTATAACGGTCCTTCTCAGCATCATTGTCATAGTCCCAACAACTACCGTTGATACAAAAACATTTGTTTCTCCGTTTAAAAATATTAGGATTAAGTGTTTCATCTTATTTAAAAGAGTTAAAAGTCGTTTTTATCTTTCTAATTAGGTTTTGAGAGTTGTAAAACATATAAATAATTGTTTTTGTATTCTAAAGAAAAATTTTTACTAATTATTGAATCTATTTCATTGTTTTGAAGGATTTTGCATAACCTTTTAGAATTCTTACAAATCTTGGATTAGATTTGTATTTTTCTATATTATTAGATTAGAATAAAACATTTCCGCACTACTTTAGATGATATCAAAGCCTTGAGAATTCAAGGTTTGATCGCCTAACTATAAACAATACTAACAACTATGTTTGTGGATTACCCGAAATTTGGAAAACAGTCAAAGAATAATCAAAGAATAAGAGGAGTTTTGAATATGAAACGACGACTAACACTGATTCAAGATCAATTACAAGTATTATTACGAAGATGTAATAATTGAAGAATTGATGATCCAGTTAATAAGGAAGGTAGTTCTGTAAAGCATCCTTAATTTCAAAATCCTATGCCTTATGATTACGACAATAATTCCAGTGATAAGGCTGATGAAGTTTTTGTGGGTGGGATTAAAAGTTTAATGATATTTCGCAAGAAACATGATAACCTACAAAGGTATAAACTTTTCTGTACAAGATATTAGATGTAAGAAAATTTATGTAAATTAATTATCAACGGAAGGAGTTAAGTGAATATTATAAGCAAAGCAATGGTGGAGAAATTGAAACTAACTACCAAACTATATCTGAAATCTTATATCATTGGGTGAATTAAGGTAGTCGACGAAATTTTTATCAAAAAACACTATAAGATATCCTTTTCTATTGGTAAATATTTCGATAAACATTATTATAACATAATTGATATAAACACTTGTCAAATCTTGTTGGAAAGACTATGGCAATACAATATGGATATAGTTCATTCATATAGAAACAATACTTATCAATTTATGATAGAGGGGATGAAATACACATTAGTACTCATAGGTGACGAGGAACACAAGGTTAAGAGGAGAAAATAAGAAGTATTTATTGCAAGTGGAGAATAATAAAAGAAAATTTGTGAGTGAGGTGAATAAGACAAAGGAAGTTCACTTGTTGATGATGAAAGGAGATGAGATGAAAGAAAATAAGGGGGGTTGTAGAATCAGCAGATTTATTCGTTTCACCGGTAAGTAAACTTCAAGCTGAGAAGTATGAAGAAGAAATAAATCTTAGGAATGCTGACAAATCATATATTGAGGATTAATGTAACTTCTATTGATAAAGGCAATTTTGGTATTTCTGTCAAAGAAGAAGAGATCCTTTCTTCAACTTTGTTTGAAGCCAAGATGGATTTAGACTTCAAGTTAAAGTATAAACAATTTAATTGCTTATAAAGTAAGAAGTTACAACATACTTCAAAGTACTATCCTTACTAACAGAAAAAAAAAATGTCTAAAAGAGCATTTGGATTAAACAACTGATGTGTTTTAAAGAATTTATCAAGAAGTGAATTAAGACATAAAGTGGATGATTTAACAAAAGTAAGTTAGGCACATGGGAGAAGACTTGAGAAGTTTGATCATAACTTATGGTTGAGTTATTTTTACAAGTGGAGGAGACTGACATGAGAGCTAAATCTATGTTTCAAGAACCATAGTGACTATAAATGACACTATTATAGTCATATGAAGACCCTTATTACAAAAAAAAGGGTTATAAGTTGAGTCATTATTATGAGGCAAACTATGAAATGTACAAGGAAGATGAGGGAAACAGCATAACATGGGTCACAACCGTGGGATATGTCGTGAAAGCTACTGGACAAATTTTGGGACAGCAACGACCCTTTTTAACAGCAACGTTACAATTTCTAGTAATTGCCATGATGTTCAAAACACTATTTTCTCTATTTATGAATATTAGGTTTAGGTGTTTTATCTTATTTAAGAGAATTAAAGACGTTTTTGTTAGTTTATACCCTTGCAGCCAATCTATTGGTTGTAAAAACATGTATGATATTGTGATTTAATTAATAAAAATCATTCTTTATCTTTATGTGTTTTTGTCAATTATTTTAATACTTAATCATAAAGATAAAATCCCTGAAATAAATAATACGTAATTAAAAATTATAATGAGATTATAATTATGAGATTCTGATCGCAATTTTGTATTATTTCTAAAATGTTCTTCGTCTTAGTTTCATCAAGACGGGATATTGATGAAGCGGTTAGACTAGCACACATTATGTTTCTTTCTTATGAAAAAAGTAATCGATTTCATAAATTAAAGTGTGGGGGTACTTAAATAAATGTGTGGGTGCTTATTAGAGAATAAGTTCACTAAACTGATCCGATCTTGAGGATTCCAAATGGAATATTACTTATGTGTCTGTGGATTTCCTCAAGCATGATGGTTGTATAATTAATCCTTGGACATAAAATTACTAAAGTTATTTCATATAGGAATTACTATGTGTTTGATATTACTTATGGTCTACTTTATAAAGTGGGTCAGTCTGTAATTCTTAGATGTAGTATGAACTATGAGAAGTTAGTTGTGTGAATCGATACAGGATTTGTCATCCTAAAGTAATTAGGGAGAATGTTTTACTATTCTTAATTAGTGATGATTTGAGAATTCTCTACCTAAATGAATTGAAATTTAAAAAAGAGTTTTAAAATATCAATTATAAATCATTTCCTAATTGGCATGAACAAATATGATTGGATTATATACAGTAGAAACTAATTTCTTGTTCTAATTCCAATTGGAACATTGTATGATGAAAGGATGAAATTATACATTATAACTATACATAGACAAGTTCATCAAACCATTTTAACATTCCTAATATTTGGGTGGTCATGATATTCTACTAGACATCAATCTTAATCTATGATCGTAACTTATTTAATTGCAGAATCAACGATGAATAAAAGGAGTTTTAATTTATCTAATTCTAATTATGAATTAAAATTATAATTTATGATCATTATTAATATATTAAGAACCTAATAAGTTACACATATATGTTTATTGGAAAAGAATAAAACTTAATTAAGTGGGATTTAATTGTAAAATTTGAGAAACTTTAGGATCAAATATGAGATATTTGATTCAATTAAATTTAAATTATAATTATAATTAAAGTTAGACTTTAATTATGATTTATATTTGATTTTTAAATATTAGGAAAATTATGATTTTTTCACTATATAAAAGAAACAACTCTAGGGTTGCTAGTACGACTCTACTTACTCTCAAATCATTTGAATTCTCTTCCGATAACTTGTGGATATTGTTAGAAATTGGACACTTGAATAACTGTGGTTTAAAAATATAAGAAGAATTCGTTGCAATAAAAAAGCTTTAATCGGGTTTGTCAAAACTATTTAATTTATTTTTCAAGTTAAAATTTTGTTAAATTTATCCTTTAGAGGAAATCTTTAATTTTTTCACTGTATTATTGATTTGATCAATATGGATTTCTTAACAATTTTTATCCTTAAGTTTTGAGAGCTGTAAAGCATACAAATAGTTTTTATTTGTATTTTAAAGAGAAATTTTGCTAATTATTGAATCTATTTCATTGTTTTTTAAGGGTTTTGCGTAGCCTTTTGAATTCCTCACCAATCTTATATTAGATTCATGTTTTTCTATATTATTATATTAGAATAGCATGTTTGTCAATCTCTTTTATAAGTCTGTTTTCTCTTCAACCGCATTTTGCTAACCGATCATCTCAGTTGGTGCTAGAGCCTTCGCTCGTACTTTGTCAACACCGATCACGTATAGTTAAATATTGCCACTGTTGAGGTAGCACTTGGCGTCTACTATGATGAGGCTACTACATTTTGTGCCTCCAGAATATTATTACCGATTTTTTTCTCCTAGTACCAATTGCAGAGTTGCTACTAATCGAGAAAGAAAGGCTATTGTCGTGAGATCTCAAGTGAGTTCTTGTCCTTATGTGATTATGTATTGATAATTTATATGGACATGTCTTTTGATTTATTTTTTTATTTTTTTGGAAATTCACTTGTCTTTTAATTTTGGATTAATGTGTTTAGTTTTTGGAGATTCAAATGTTGGATGATATGAAATCTCGATATAAAAATTGATTTGTATTCTGTTGGGAATCTTGATTATTAGTTGACCAAGTATTTACTTGATTAAATTTGTTATTTTTTCTGTTGAAATAAGCCCTGGTTTGTAGGGTACAGTTTAGTTTTTGATCTATTCTTAAGCCACGATACAGGTAGCATAAATTATGGATGCTCTTTTTATCATCTCTATTTTGTAATGGCTTTATAAAAGCCTCCCTATTTATATCCTTTCTTAACTCAAGCAATGTTTTAAGTATTG
>JAOXYD010000136.1:6361091-6378883 GCA_028565735.1 Pinacopodium congolense | reverse complement strand
ATCATTAAATAATATATATTATTAATAATAAATCATATTATGACATAAAAAAGAAAATAAAAAACTATTTTTTTAATTTTTATAAATTGCAAAAACTAAAAGAAATAAAAAAAATACGAATCTCAATCTAAAATTTTTTAAAAGCCAAATAGACCTAAGTTTGCATTTAGTAATTAGCACTAAGGACACCTTGTCCAATAGGTACGGAATTGAAAATTTATTTTTTAATATTTGAAAAAATGTGAAAAGGATATTAATGAGGATAAAAATTATATTATATTTATTGTATTGATTAAATATTTGAAAATTGTTGAAATTTTATTTACAAGATATTCATAATATATATAAAGACAATTTTGCAGATTTTACAAAATCTATAGACTATTTTATAATTGGAAAAAATTACATGTTATTCTACTGGTGACCTTTAATGACCATCTTCATATAAGACAAAAGTTATTTTGATTATTTTTATTTTATTTTATTTTATTTTAATGAAGATGGTCATGAAAAGCCATCAATAGAATACCATGTAGTCAAACCATTTATAATACAATATAATTTCGACACCAAAACTGGTACTAGTATTTAAAACATTGGGATAGATTTGGATTAAAAGGTACAATACTGAGAGATCATCAACAACACATTCATGATATTAAAGCATACAGAGCCAAGAGATATGCTTTAAAGTTGGTGCTTGGAGAAGAAGGATCACAATATGACAAGTTGAGGGAATTCTTTTTAACTGTTATAAAACACAGTAAAGGGAGTTCATTATACATCAGAGCTCTAGGTGATATTTTCGATTCATGCTATATCTGTATGCAACAAGTGAAAGATGGATTTGTCAATGCTTGTAGGCCCATCATATGCATTGACGGTTGTCACTTGAAAACTCAATATGGTGGCCAGCTATTGATAGTAATTGGCAAAGACTCAAATGATAATATATACCCGCTGACATGGGCAATAGTGAGAGTGGAAAACACAGAGTCATGGAAGTGGTTTCTTGACATATTGCTAGATGATATTGGCAGGAACAATTCATAGGTCTTTATGAGTGATAGGCAGAAGGTAAGCTTGTCTTTATTATCAAAACTTTTTCTTTATAAACTTGATAATGGTAATGATTTATTGCTTTTTTTAATTTTTGAATATGGTTTGGAGCAATTTTTTGACAATGAGTTAAAGCAATATGATCACCGATATTGCTTTAGGCATTTATGGGCTAACTAACAAAAATAGTTGAAGGTATCTGCCTCTATCAAGGACCAGATGTTGAGTATTGCTTCTATCTATTCAAGACAAAGATTTAATTGAGAGATGGCGAAACTTAAAAGTATTCATAAGCAAGCACGTAATTGGTTAGATAAAATTTCAAAGACAAGGTAGTGTAGACATGATTTTGACAAAAGATGTAAGAGTGATCTTATGTCAAACAATACAACTGAGTGTTTTAATGCTTTTCTAAGAGAGGCTAGGGAAAAACCTATACTATCTTACTTGGAGGTTATCAGGAGAGCAATAATGAAGAGATTACAGCTTAAGAAGGACGGGATGGGAGCCTATGATGTGCCATATGTCCTAGTATTTTGAAGAAATTTGAAAAAAAAAAGAAGAAGAAGGAGGCAACTAACTACATAGCTCATTATGCAGGTGGTGGAAAATTTGAGATTAATCATTATATGAATGATTATCATGTTGTTAATCTTATTGAAAGGTGTGTACATATGGAAAGTGGGACTTGATTAGTATCCCTTGTAGCCATGCACTTTTAGCAATTATCTCTAATAGGGGTGAGACAGAAAAGTATGTTCATTCTTACTATTCAAAGGAGACTTATTTGAGATATTACTTCACGGCTTTAAATCCAATACCTAGTGAACAATTTTGGCCAATACCTGAAGAAGAAGAAGGTCAATTCATACAACCTCCTACTTACAAGAAGAGAGTTGGAAGACCAACAAAAAAAGAGAATAAAAGAACCTAGTGAGGGCAAGAGTAGTCAGTTGTCAACCAGACTTGGTGGTTTTGTAAGTTGTGGTTTATACAAATAACGTGGTCATAATTCAAGGACATGCAGTATATATAGATCACAAGTAACTACCATGTCTAGATCCTAATCAATAACCATCTTAACTTTCTAAACTATTAAACAATGTAATTGGTAAAACTAACTTTTTTTTGTTATTACAGGTACATTTATCGTCTCAAGAAAATGTTGAGGGCTCCTAAGAAAAGGAGGCAATTTGGAAAGGGAACATCTTTAAGAATTTAAGGTATAAAAAATGTGTTATGTTTTACTATTTTAATGACAATGACATGTAATTATTCAGTTATCAATTGTCATTTTCTAATCTATTTGTTAAAAACTTATGAAAATTCCTTATGTTAGAATAACATTTGGTGTTGTAAATGATTGAGGTATGCAAATTCCTATTTAAGATACTTTAGGACTTTTTTTTTTTTGGTATGTTGAGGCTCCGTGTTTTTGTATATGGAGGTGTCCCTATTTTTGTATATTAGAGCTGGTGATTTTTATATAGGGGGTTGTTGGTTTTTGTATAGGGAGGTGTCTATATTTTTATATATGAACATGTCAAATATTTTGTGGTTATGATACTGTGAATGATTTGTTAAATGGTAGTAGTCATGAAAATATATTGTCTCATGTAATAGTAAACGTATTTCTTTAATTGAAATTTATATACCCAGATGCAAGTTATGCCATGTTGTTCCCATTTTTGGTATTGAAGATGGAAATTAAGGATGCAAAGTTCTGTTAAGGTTGCATGAGCTCCTGGACTATATCTTCCTACTTTGTTTTTGTTAATTCATATTGTTATGGGGTTCTTCTTCTAATGGCCAGGGAAAATAAAACTTTATGCACTTGTTTTGACTATACATGGAAAATATTGGACATTTAATAGTTTTGTGTAAACATTTCGATGCTTAGGTTGTTTTTCCTTTGTGAATATAATGTTTTGGGGTTTGAAAAGCCTATGTTATACCTATTTAAGACTAGTGGACGAATCCCAAGTTCCCATTCCACTTCATATTATTTTGCTTGATATTCCCAAGACTCATTGTATTACATTTTTCTGACTAATCATATTTTCTCTAATTCATGTGCAAATATAACTATGCAGTTTTCTTTAGGGTTTGGATCATAAATGATACAGTAGTATCCGTTTAATTACGGGCAGTTTTTCTTCTATATCTGCATATTCACGAAAGCATGTAAGGCATCTGGCGAAACATCAATATTATTTGCCATCTTAAACCAATTAAGGTGGCAATAGTTCTCCACCAATAGACATTTACGAGAGAAATAATGGAGACATCCAACCATTAATATGACGAAAAGGAACGTAATTTCCATTCGGTCCAAAAGAAATACTGCAGCATTATTCAATTTAATGTAAAATCAAAAGTAACAAATTATGATTAAACAATTTTTACAAATCATACTTTCATGGTAATGTATCATATGTCAAATGTTTATGCTGATTATTAGTAGATAGAGCAAAAACAAATATCCATCTCACAATGCATAATCTCATTAAAGTCGGGTAATAACAAAGTTTTGATATTTAGACATTACATAAAACTTTTATTGAGAAAAAATTTTCTACTCAACCTCGTAAAACTCATAAAAGCCTCCTTAATTACTAGTTATATAAGAGTGAATTGGTGTTCATATCCCTTATCATTATTTCCAATACCAAAATGGAGCTGTTAATCGAAACTTAAAGAGATGGAGCTTAATATCCATCCTTATCTCCCTACATAGCATAAAAGAAGTTTGAGTTCTCATTATGCATTTGCCTCAAATAATCCAAAAGTAGTTGGATGTCTCCTTATAAGCTCCTCTGACAATTATTCCTCATGTAATTCCTACAATCAACCCCTATAAATCTAACTTTACTAATTTCACCATACTCCTTTATTAAGGCAAACATGATTCTCTAAGGACCATTCCAACGGCCTACAATGTATCAATCAAAGTCTTAACAGGACCATAGATTTGCTTGTGGGAACGAAGGCAATGAACCTGATCAGGTGGCATAAGTTCATAATTATGCTCTCTAACAAATCCAAATACAACCCATTTTCCATAATCCTACATCTTAATAGACAAAGAAGCTTTGCATCCAACTCTAGTAATGGTGTGGGGTCGCTTGATCTCTCTATCCTTAGTTTGCTTTTCATTAAAGTTTTTGAACCCTTCTTTATCACAAACACATTGTCTCTATATGATAGCTCCATCACCATGTGAACAACAGAAAGAGCTAATGCACGTGCTAAAGCTAACATGCCTAGCGCAAGAGTTATAGAAGGCCTTGGCAACCTCTGCAAACTCAAATTCCATACCCTCATAAGGCTCAAGATCCAGAAGGTCACCTACGGGAAGATAAATGAGGGGAGTATAAGCACCGAGTAGAGGAGATAGTGATGGAAAGCTGTCAACCATATTGTCATCGTCATCAAAGGGGTGCTCCATATTCAGACCACCACTAGCATAATGAAGCAGCGAGAGGAGGCGACAAAGAAAGACAAAAAAGATAAATCAAACAAAACAAGGCAGCCGGTTGAGAGGGGAGACACGACAACAATTAGTAGCAGCGGAGAGAGGAGACGCAACAGGAAGATGAAATTGAAAAAAGAAATGCAAAGCCAAACGACGAAGACAGGAAAAGACCTGAACCTATATAAACAACACGGCGTCGTTTTGAGTAAGCTGGACCTTTTTTTTTTTTTACACATGGCCATCTACATGGCAGCCACGTGTCAATATAATATCCATGTAGGACTCCACATCACTGACACGTGATGTCATCAGTCTACATCAGACAAAACTGACGGAGGAACTAACAGATTAAACGAATTTCAAAGTACAGGGACTTATTTGATAGTTTTCAAAGTATAGGAACCTAATTGTGTTGTTTATAATGTAAAGATGAAGAATAAGTATTTTATTGACTAAATTTTATTTTTAATTACTTATATTTTATTATTAATTTTATAATTTTTCTATTGAGTATATTATCATTTAGTATTCAGAGAAAATATAATCTAGTTGATATTTATTACATCAATTATAGTGATTTTTAGATTGAAAAAGAAGAACTATCACTTGATCTAGATTATAATGAATTTAAAAAAGTGATTTGTGAAGAAAACGCATTTGTGATGATAAATGAATTAAGAACTTCTATTAACGATTAATTATTATCTTATTTTTAAAATACTTAAAATTTAAAGGATAATATGTTACTATAAAAAATAATTTCATACATTACCAATTTATAGTCTATTAAAATACACTAAATTTGATACAAGTACTGTGAATGAAAGTAAAATTTATGATTCTCTAGATAGTGACAAAGGATTTGAAATTGTTGATAATAATAAGATATAATCTCTTTCAAAAACACAACTTTAATTATTATTATCATTTCAAATTTTGTATATTATATTTAATTTTAGTTAAAATTATTATTAATTGATTACATATTAATAAATATTAGTGTTTAATTTTTATTTTAATTATGAATTATATTTCTATAGTATATTTTTACTAATTATTGTAATTTCTTCTTCTTATTACCCCATACTTATTTTATACTAGTTTTATAATAATCTAATATCAATTGAATCTCTAAACTTTAAAGTGTGCTAACTTTGATTTTTAAAATATTAACAATTATTCATTTAGGAATATGGAAATTAAAGCCAAGTAGAGAAGGGATCTGAGTCTCTTCCACTAGGAAACAAGAATAGGAATTTAGGATTCTTAAGTGGATCTACCAGTCCTAGGGTGAATTTGAGGTAAAGTGAACAATTGGTTCAAAGATTGGTCTGATAGTTGCTCCTGACGTCACAAGCGTTGATCTAATCATCAGAGGTTCCCTCCATGAAGTGGCAACCGTAGAACAAGAAATGGCATTTTACCTAAAAACCCGTTGCCAAATTCAAGGATCTTCTTGTGTTTTTAATCTTATCTTTTGAACATTCTAATCCAAACTTGAGTACATTTTGAGTCTTATTAGAAACTAGATATATTGATAAAAGACCGTACGCTTTTTTATTCTGAAGAACTTGGAAGGCACAAATATTTAAACCATGAATTAGGTTGGGACTGGCTGCTTCATAATATACTACTTGGAACCTTCTAGGCACCAACATTGAATAACCCCCGCTTCTTTTATTTTATCAGCACATGTTTAGAAACCAGGTAGCATGTGAAAAGAACGAGGAATTGCACACAAATTATAAGACTTTTTGAGTAGTTCCAACTTCCAACTTCCAACTTCCAACCACCATTTTGTTGAACGGATTACCCACGAAAAAAATAAAGGCAGGCGTGACTTCTTCTACAGATTTGTTAGGTGCCACTTTCTCGGTCGTCTGTTGTCTAGAAAGGACAGCCTTTTAGGTAGGCAACATAGTATGTTTATACAGATTTTTCTTTTGAGGGGGGCCTCTTTAAACGTCCAATCTTTACCTATATCCATAATCTCGCCACCACTCATCACCATCTCCGAAGTGCAGTCGCCACTCAACGACCACGAAGCATTAACGCGTTTAAAAGATTCCGCATTACCAATATACTCTTTTGAGTTTATGGCATTTCAATACTAAAGGTTTTTTTTTTAGTAGCAGCCGGCTAACCTAGTTCAATACTAAAGGTTTCATCTTTAATGTGAATAATAACTTTTCTCGTATGAGATTAAATATTATAGTTGACAATATTCAAATAGGGATGGAGATTCATACAAAATCGCATGCATTCCATAATTATGCTTACCATTAATCCCAACTAAAGATTCAGTTCCATGACACAAAACAATGTATCAATTTCCAGTCACACAACCTGATTAACACAGACCCAAGGATGGTGCTCTCAACAAAAAAGAATTTAACATATCATTCTTGCTTTCAAATTCTCTTTAATCATTCGCATGAGAGATTAAATAATCTAGATTTCGAAAATGTACACTGATAGTTGTTGTGGTTGTAAAAAGAAAAGCAGGAGTGATTCTCTTCATTTATAGTACATGACAGGTTTATTGGAACTTAAATCCCATACACCACCTTCCTTAACATACTCCAAATACCTCGAAAATTCTGGCTTGGCCGTAGGTTTCTTCTTGCGACGAGAATAGAAGAGGCTGAGAAGTGGGTGACTTTTGATAACCTTCTTAGATGGTTTCACTGGAGCTGGATTATTGGGAAAGGTCAGTTCTTTTGCTGACTTGCTTGGTAGACAAAATACCTTCGCCGGCAAGCTTCTTGCCCTTGTTAACTTTTCGTCCAGGAGTCCGGCGGCAGACTCGTCGGCTAGCCTCTCATACCTGTAATGGCTTCTTCGTGTGCTTAAAGCTCTAAACATGGCTGAAATGAAATGATCGTATGAGAAGTAGCTTGAAGTTGATATATATAAAAAAGAAAGTGGGTGTTGACTTTGTCAGACAAGAACACAATTATATATAAAGATAGAGAAATTATTAAATTTCATATTTGTACATACCGACATGGGTTGGAGTGGCTGGTCATGCTTGGCTTGCTACTCCACGCATTTTCGTCATTTTAAATGTGGATGATGTTTTTGGGGCTTGCTCAGTCTTTTTGGGCTACAGGGGTTTAGGACTTTTGCACATCCTACTCTTTTCTATGCACGCTTACTTTTTCTTCTTAATCATCTTTCAGTGAAGTTGTCATTTAGCATAGCTTTTGCAGGTCAAAATTAAGGCACTCAAAGGAAATTCCTTCGATGCTCTAATTACAAGTTCAATTCAAGCCCTACATCATCATCTTATTTACCTGAGTGGAAATCTAGGCAGAGTTGCAAGGAACAACTTGCTCTTTTTCTGTCAGAAAAATTAGACGCTAGTTTGGATAAGCCAAATGGCTAGCAGGAAAATGTCCTTGGCATTGGTTTATCAGGTTTAACATTAAAGTATTTGAAGTCAAATCCAAAAGGAAATGAAGGATTACATAGGCAATGACAGCTGCCCACTCTCTGTATTCTGCATACTTTGGCATGCCCAGGAAAAAAATTGAATGATCAAATCAGCGACCTTTGACAGAGTCTGGGCAGCCAGGTCTCAGCTGACTGATTCTTATTGAGTATGACGATATGACAAAAAGAAGACACCAAGATAAAAGGCTAACTGTAAAAACCTTATCTACAGACAGACTTCAATACATCGCGTTTCCTTCACTTTCCATCAAAAAATTTAATGTCCATACTTTTAAGACTGCACATCACATGGAACTCATCAAAAGCTTCGTTATCACACATCAACCCACTTCAGCAAATTTTTATACATTTGCGAGGAAGAATATGTATCAACGGATGAATTCGCTTGCTACCATAATTGGGCATACTGAACAATGTTATCTCTAACTATTTCATTTCCTTTTGACAATAAATTACATTTAGATACTACAAAAGATGAACATGGACATATTTACTTTCAAAGTATAAAAAATTTACAGAAATGATTTCACAGTAACCAGATTGCTGAGTACATCTTGTTTGCATGTGCTATCGCTCCTCCGAATTGAATTTGTTCCAGGCTTCCTGAAAATAAATCATAAATATAATAAGAAAGTCAACTGTCAGAAATTTTGCTTCACCAAGACTATTCTGACTTGGTAAATATAGAAATTGTTCCAAGGGTTTGCTTGTAAGTAGGTGGTGATTATAACTGTAAGCGAATAAAGTCATCCCTACATATGCTCTTGGTTTTACAGTAAGCTTACTTTTATGTGTAATAATTAAATCCCAAAATGCTAAAGAGGAAACAAGGGTGACTCTTAAGACATTTATCAAATAACATTACCATAACCACTTTAGCTGTAGTTCTACCCATAGATATGTGCGAAGCTAATTTGCCGCTAAAAAGAAAATGTTCTGATTACTTCTCAAAGATGCATTTTTAAACCCTTCAAATATGTGTGATTATATATACATTTTAAAAAAAAAAAAACAATGTATGAGAACGTGGAATTATTGGGCAGTCCTTATTACCTACAATAGGACAAACAACCCTGAAATGCAAAGAGTAGAATCATTATTTCATCACTAAGTTTAATAGATGACATTTAAGTAGATGAGGAGTAACATGTCAGCATTTGGACGTGTAATTTTTTTGTGTATACTTAACACACCTCTAGTGAATTGGAAGGAGAGAATGCCAGGGGCATACCTTAAGAAGATCAAAGACCTTCTCACAAATGTACTTCTGCTGTATGCTTGCGCCTCGTTGTTGCAATTTATCTGGATGAACACATAAAGTAGCTTTCCTATAAGCTTTCTTTACAGCAGCTGAAGTTATTACTTCTGTCAGTGGAATAGGCTGCCAGCCACAATCAGGGCCAAGGATCTACCAGTGGAAAGAAATATTAGAAAAAGGAGCTAAAATATAAGATCAAGGAACATAGAACAGGCTGAATTAAAAATCAATCAGTAAAAAGAGAGTGACAAATCAAGGCAATTTCAAGCTTAGCACTATCCTTCTAAACCACAAACACCATTGCATCTGGCACTATATTACCTAACTAGTCACACTGACAACTAAACAGAATCCAGACACTGCTTTTATTACTTCAGATAAATATCTATTTGAGGAAACTGTCCATACTTTATCCAAGATCAGGGGATTGAATCATAACTTTCCAACTTTTAACATGCAACTAAAATCAGATGACTAAAAGAAATAATGGAGATGAATCATACATATTGCAAAGTTGAAAGTAATGCACGCAAGTTCCCTTCCTTCCCAGTTGACCACCTTTTGACATCGGCATCGAGAGTTTCAGCTAGCCTCTGCAAGCCAGGTGTTTCCAGGAATTTTTAGTTTTAAGATACAGAAACTTCAGACTTAGACTTAGAGAAACTAAATGACAAGAAAAATACATGTCGTTCTGTTTGCTCTCTTTGAGCAAGAAGATCACGCATGTTTTTCTCTGCTAAAGCTTTTGCCTGCACCAGTGCCAAATATCAGGTGTCAATTCCTTCATTATATGCAAACTGTTGACAATTAAACCAGAATAGAATTTGTACCACTCGTTCAGCTGTTCTTCGATGCCTTTCTAGTCTAGCTTTACACCTTTGAGCTGATTCATGTTCAACTCCCTCAGATCTCTCACTAGAGTTGGAACCTTTTGGAAAGGGAATCGTTGTTTAGATGCAATAAAAGGTGAAGTAATACGGTTCTCAACATTTACATGGTACAACATACAATTTCCAAGGGCAACAACATAATACTGATTGCTAAAAAGTGTCATACCAGTGTAAGCTGAAGTATAAGCATATCTTGAGCCACTAGATGAACTAGTACCTCGGGATTGAAGATCTTGTAGATCCTGTAAATTAACTTCCAGTCAGTGCTGTTACAAGGCTGAATTGAAATAAATGGTTATTAGGCATATACTCACAGAGGATGAAGAGCTTGGCCTCACTCCACTATTCCAGGAAGATGCAGAGAATTTTTCTGAAACAGATCTTTCGATCATTACTTTTCCAAAAGCACGCCCTCGTGCCTCCAGAGTTGTTCTTTCAACAGCAGCACGCTCTGCCCTTAGCCTTGCCTCAATGGATGTCCTATAATCAAGTGATTTCTCTCTTGCTTCTGCACATGCCTTCTCTAACCTTTCACGAGCTTCATTCATTGCTCTTTCCACAGCAGCCCGTTCTGCCCTTTCACGAGCTTCTGCATATGCTCTTTCACGAACTTCTAGAGTTACTCTATCAACGGCCATTCTATCCTTCTCCCTTTCACGTTCCCTCTCTCTCTCTTCTTCTATCATTCTAAGCCGTTCCTTTTCCAGCTCCTTTTGTCTTTTTATCCTTTCAACTTCTTTTTCATCAGCAGGCAGAGCCTCATTTATTACTTTTCTTTCTGCAATCTGACGAAATGGAAGTGGTTGAGCTATTCTTTGTGCATTCACTTGAACTTCTGAAGTGGTTGGCTTTGTTGTTTCTGCTTTTTGTCCAATTTCCATCGATTCATTTGCTCCTATAGCAGGGCTAAAACCATCCTTGACGTCAGCAATATTTAGTGTAAACTTAGCCTCATTAATAAGCTTTCCCGTCTCAGTGTCTTCATAAGCCAATTTCTTCCCCTGACTTTCAACATTTGAATCCACAGGGAATGTATTCTCAATATTTATACTCCTCTGTCCATTTGTGTGTCCAGCTTCACCAACTTTTTTCAGAACTTCATCTGCATAAGGTGATTTTACGGCCTCCTGCACTAGGTAGGTAACCTTTTCATGCTCTGAACAAACTTGGGCTATGGAAGACACTTCAATTTTTCCATCAACCAACCCATTTAGTGCTTCCTTCTTACTACTCTTTGGTTGAGTTATTACATTAGAGGTTTCTCCAAAGCTAATGTCAGGTCCTTTCAGAATTTCATTATTTACAACATGGTTGCTGGCTGATAAAGCACCACCAGTATCCTCCTGATTCAATGTACCATGATCCTCCCCAATCTTGTTAATTTCCTCATGCCCTTCAAAACCAATATCTGAATGAGTCGTAATAGGTTTTTCCTTCTTACAAGCTTCCTCCAATTGGCCAGAGAATTTTTCGTAAGGACGACCTTCTTGCTCTTCTACTTCCCTGTCAGCCAATCCATTACCATCCTCTGATGTGTTATAGTCCTCATAAAATTCTGTTGAAGTTACATCTTTTCCATAACTAGTCTCTTTAACTCTGTTCCTCATTGATTCATTTCTAGAATCCTCTGTCGGTTTTTTCTCATTTTCCTCTTTTTCTCGAGACTCTTTCCATTTTTTATCATTGTCTTCGTGTTCCAAAGCCTCTTGAAATCTTTTGTTGTTGCCTATTGAATCACAAGCTTCTTTTTGTCTCAGCAAATTCTCTTCCTGTTTGACAACCTCCTCTATTCTCCTCTCATCCTCCAGCTTATCGAGTGTGTCATTTACACTACTTATATATGCTTCTCCTACATAAGCCTCTCTGTGTCTCTTATCATTCTCTTCCAGCTCAACAGCCTCTCTTCCTCTCCTCTCCTTATCTTCCTTCTGGCATAAGTCTCTCAGTCTTCTCTCATTCTCTTCCTTCACACGAGCTTTTTCCAGTCTCTTGTTTTCTTCTCGTTCCAGAGTCTCTCGTAACCTTCTTTCTTTTATTTCTCTTTCACGAGCCTCTTTCTCTTTCTTTGCAATAGTTTCTTGTTCAAGGACTTCCATCCTCTTTTCTTCTTCATTTTTTTCAGGTGTCTCCTTCAGCGTTTTCATATAGTCTGGATGTTCAGGTATCAATTTATGCTTATTCTCATGCTCATCCTGCTGAAAAGCCTCCTTTTGAATCTTTTGTCCATCTTCCCTATCATAAGTGATTATCTTCTCATCCTTCGTATGTTTACCTGCCTCTCTTGGTTGTGTCCCTTTCTCCTTGTGCATCATGTTCAGCACAGCTTCATTTTTGTTTTTCTTCAGTTGTATCTCTATCATGTTCTCATGTTTTTGCAAATCATGGTCCTTAATCTTTTTCTTTTCAGTTGTTACAGGCTGCCAGTCCACTCCACACATCTCCACATTCTCTTCCCACCTAAAAGCTCCTTGAACCATTTCTACCTTACTCTCAAGTCTTCTCTGCCTGGGAGGCAATTTAGCTGCTGTTGTTTTCTCACTGTTTTCCTCTCTTAAAGGATCCTCTTTTGATAATCTTAATTGCTTTTCATATTCATCCAATTTCTTTCCAGCTTTAGCTGAATTTACTTTGTTCTCCTGTTGTGAATATTGCTGGAATGATTCTACGGCTGTCTTCTTTTCTTTCTTCCCACCCTCCTGGATACTGATATGCTGCACCAAAATGTCTCCATTCATTGCATGGCCAAAGGTCATTCCAGATTTATTCGTCTGCACCAATTCAAAAAATTGATTAGCTTCTTTCCCCTCTGTCGCTCCATCGATTCTGTCAGATTCTTGAGATGACAAGGATTCCCTCCCCTGCTTCTCTTCTACGTACTTCAAGTCTCCATTTTGGTGCTTTTGCCCTTCGGTTGAGCCTCCAATTTGCTGAGCTACCGACTGAACTTTTTGGCACTCCTCAAAGACAGGGAATTTCGTTCCATGCTCTCCTTTTATATAAACCCCTTGCAATCTCTCATCTTTTGCGCTAACAGAAGCATTGTCAAAATTGTTTACCTTTTCTTCCTTCCCTTTCCTGTCACTCTTTGAGCCCAGTTTTGAACGACTCTGAAATTCCCCTCTCTTCCTCTCCATTAGTTCTTTTGCACTTCTCAGCTTCGCTTGAGCTTGTTCCATAGCTTCTTTAATGGCAGCCGCAGAGGCTGCAGCTGAAGAAGTTACATCTACTTCTACATCAAAGTAAGGTGGAGAGTTATCACCAGCAAGCCCACCAGAAGAAACATTTTTACTACAAGAAGTCTTTTTACCAGAATCTCTCTTTTTGCCATCCAACGGAGGTGGAGGTCTAGAAGGGGGTGGCAAGTCAGAGGGCTGAGTTCTGAGGCTGACATCAGATATGGTTACAAACGTTTCATTTGGAAGAGATCCATTTCTCACATATCTCTTCTGATCTTTGAGATCAGTTTCAAAAGATAGTTCACCAATACTGTTGACAGGGTGAGACAAGGTCTTCCTGAGTTGACCTCTACCATTCACCTCCCGACTCAAGTCAATGTTGAGATAACCATCATCGCTTGCCTGCAGAAGTGAGTAGCACTTGTCTTTTTCAGTTAATACATTGTCTTTATCAACCATAAAACTGTATCCAGGAACGGCTTGTAACTGGCCTATCTGAGTAAATCCACTTGACGGAACTCCATTGCTTCTTTGACCAGCTTTATGGTATGATATATTGAACTCCATACTCCCATTGATTGTCTCATAAGAATCTCTATTTGACAAGTATTGATCCTCAATAGAGGGTTCCAACTCATCCGATGGATATTCAGCTTCGGAAGGAGTCCTACTCATTGGGAAACGAACAACCATGGTGATCTCAAATTCTCATTTTGGATGGCAAAAAATATCAAAATTAAAAAGAGAGAAAACAGCGATTAACCGTTAAACAACAGAGCAATTAATTAATGCACAACCAAAACGAATAACTAGCTCGTTCGCTTGCAGATAGGGTATGCCACAAACCCATGTTCAACTGGAATTTTAGTATTTAAACCAATACAATGCTGACGTATACTGAAAAGGACTACCATTTTAATTAAAAAAAAGGAGATGTTCTTCTACCCAGACATAATTTAAACGGACCAAGGATTAGCGATCGTCCTGCCTAAGAATCCACCATCTATAAAAACACGCACGAAACATCACTTTCAACGACCATTTGAGCTAAAAATGGTAATAAGCAGTCCTCTTACAGAGCTCGAGTAGACCCTTTCTTATTTCGAGCTTCAGAAGAAAAGCAAACACAAGAATAGAACAGAGAAAAAGGACCAAAAACAAAAACAAAAACTTAAAAACGAACACGACGACCGAAAACGAAAGAACGTTACTAGACACGAAAGACAAACATAAGGAAAACACCGCATTCACATTCTTCACTTCCGAGAAAAAGAAAAATGAAAAAAAGCTTGCGACTTTAAAACAGGGGAGTGCATGATCATGCATACCAAGCCTCGTAGGAGGAATCGCCACGGCCGTCAGATTGGTCCATCATCACCAACTCCTCGTACGAAACAGCGAAGTCATTCTCCCCGAATCCTCCGAAGACCTCGCCGTAGTCAAAACCGGCGCTCCGTACATCGAAGAAAACCTCGGCTTCGTCGACTGCCGGAAGATTGAGCACGGGAATCGAGGAGGCGCGTAGCGCGTGGAGTCCGCCGAATATCTCCGCATAGTCTTCGACGCGCGGCGAGAGACTCGGGGGACCACCGAACCTCGGGGCTCCGCCGAACACGTCGTCGTAGACGGTCTTCGCGGACGTAGGGAAGCTGTTGTTCGTGTTGCCATTGTAACTCTTCTTGGACACTGCATTGTTTAGTTGACGAGAATGTGAGAGATGTTCCATGAAAGGGGAGTGAAACGAGACCCTCAAGCTAGGGTTTCACTTCAGTGGTTTAGAGTTTTCAAATGTTCTCTCTCACTTCCTCTCTTTTGCTTTACTCTGCTTTGAGTGCTATTTCTTCTCTCTATGTATGCAGAGACTGTACAGAGTCGGAACTAGAAAGACAGAAAAGGAAAAGAAAGAGAAAAAGAAAGACCAAAACTTAAAAAAGAGACCACTTGTGAAATGACTAAAAAGGGCCTGACTTATTGTACTGTTGTTTTAAGTTATTAAAAAAAAGAATAATCAAGAGTATTATTATTATTATTATTATTATTAATCATCGATTTGAGTAGATTTTGACCGGTAAGCCGGTAGGAACGCGGGAAATGGATTGGAACTGTTTGAGCCTGTGGGAAAGGGGTTGCTATTTGCTATGCTTTAGCTTTATTTTTGAAGAAAATAATCAAGAAAATGGAGCAGCCATTTGGCTCTTAAAACCCTTTTATCACCTTTTTTTAATTTTTAATTTTTTTAAATATAAAAATAAAAAATAACTCATTAATATAAGAAAAAATAGGGAAATACAATATAAAAATATTTAATATTTAATATAAAGAATAAAAAAATTATAATTAAAAATTATAACTAAAAAATGAACTGGTGTCCTTGAAGCCTGCAAAATTTAGTTGGTAACACCGTAATCCCAACTAAAACTTTAGATATTGATAGTTTTACTAATATTTTAACCTCAAATAAAACAAGTTTAAATAATCTTAGGAGTTGTTAAGAACTGAGAAGTCAAATGATTAATGAGATTTTTCCAGCTGGAGGGTCTTAATCATTAATACAGTATTTAAGTTGATTAAATCCATAGAATGTGTGGGTTGTTGGTTTTAATGTATTTTCTGTGATGTTGATTATTACTATTACTTATTAGACTTTCGTTCTTATCTTGGAAAGAAAGGAATATAAGTAGTGTAATGTGGAATGCATCTCCCATGTATTAATTATGTGGCCTGGTAATCATACGTATAATTAACATGAATGCTTACTAAGAACCTATACGTGCTTTCCAGTAAGTGCATTCCCTTTTGCAACATCTCACATGAACTATATTGAGTGACAATCATACGTACAAATTAATAACTTTTTCAATCAACTAAGATTAATATGTATTTTGTTGATACTTATTCTATTACAAGTCTTAATTTGCGCACTATCACATAACCTCATATTAAAATTTTATTTTTCTTTAATAATTTATATTAAATAAATTTTAAAATAAAAGTAATAATTTATTAAACATGTGTTCTTAATAAAGTGAACGATCTAAATTTAAAAAGCATAATTAGTCTAATAAAGTTTGAATATAATATGAATTTTGTGTTTATTAATAAGGAAATTGTTTAAGGAGTATAGGCCATGATTGTGATTGGTATGACTTTTGTTTTTAGTTTTTTTTTAAATATAGAAACTGAAAAATAATACAAAAATATAACAAAATAATATTACAATACAATGTAAAAATCGAAAAATAATAATAATAGTACTAAATAATTAAAACTAAAAATTAAAATCCTCTTATAATAAGAGGATTTGAGAGTACCTATTACCAATTAAACCACAAATTTTTAGTTCTTTGAAAGTCATGGATTATGTGCATTGGTTACAGCAAGCATTTTAATATGAATCATAAGATAAAAGTTGTTGGCATTAAAAGTTGACAAGTGAGAGTGGGGGATTTAGTTAGATAGTCGACGTCCAATTAAGTTCGCGGATAGACAACATGCAAACCATATCTTCAGACAGAATTCTGGGAGGTTGGGTGATAGTGACACTTATTATTGTTATAGTATGTGTGATTAGCCAGAATCACTGTCCTCCAGGTGGTGACCATGCATAACTTGGGGGTAGTGGCCACATTCCACCGCCCCCTGCCGCCTTAAATACCACCCCCGTCACCACCACCACATCGAGCTTTGTACTCTCGAACAAAATCTCATTCTCCATACAAAGACAATTCCCCTGTTGCTGATATGAAGCCCCTCTTGTCCCACCCATTGCTGTGCGGTTCGAGATCATATAAATACTAGGATTTCGACAGGTTTATGGTGTTGGACAACAGAAGACTAATATATGCAATATATATATATATATATATAAGATCATAGTTACACAAAAAATTGAACTTTTAAAATTTGTTCATTGATTGAAAAATATTTAAAAATTTTCAATTGAATAATTAATTTTTTAATTTTTTAATTAAAGTAAAAATATTAATTTTGTTAAATTAATATTGATGTGACAAACCAACTTTATTATATCAATGTTTACATCATTGCCAGATGTATACATCTCTTACTTTTAAAATTTTTGAATTCAATAAATAACCTTCTAAATATTTTTTAATTTTCAGCAACTAATCTTCTAAAATTCATTCAATTCAAGTTAAAATTAATTTTTAATAAAAATAACAAGTGATCAATATACTAATATTTTATTATAAATTATTGTACACCAATTTCTAAATTTAATTAACAAATATATAACTTATTTCTTTAAAAGACTAAACAATATTTTATTTAAATAGAATAATTTTCAATTATATTTTTAATTATAGAATAATTCTCTAATCTTATTGTTAAATTTGAAATTTAAAATGATTTAAAATATATTTTAAATAGAATAAATTTTAGTTATTCAAATATATATAATTCAATAATTATTTATAAATGAAAATATAATTTAAATTGAAATTATTCAAAAATATTTT
>JAOXYD010000136.1:6336075-6347113 GCA_028565735.1 Pinacopodium congolense | reverse complement strand
ATTGAAAGAATTTTTTTTAAATAATGTTGATGATTTTCATAATTATTGTAATTATTATTAATTAAATCACTTTATACATCATCAAATAATTTATAATAAATAAAAATAATCAATTAATATAATATGATAGTAAAGAAACTATCAAAATAATTCTTTATCCCAACTTTGACAGATATTGAACATTAATACGAATTTCTCAATATTATAGAGTCTTGTGCTCATTTTTTGGTGAAAACTCTTAATATTAATCTATTTAATACTGATGGCTGAAGTGTCAAATTAGCATTCCAAGTATCATAGATTAAGTCATTTTATATCAAATGTTATCCTAACCTTCTTATTTTGCTCTTGTCTGAGTTAAAGTCTAACAGTGCCCCTAGCTTGTTCAAAAAACCAGGTCACGTGGCGATTTTGAAGTCCATGCGTGTTCAAGTACCTATGCTGCACATAAACTCAAGTCCCAAATTAGACCCCAGATCAATCCCCAAAGTCAATTTAGAGGGCCTTTTCATTCTTTTATGTCTTCATATCTTCTGAAACGCTAGAGAAGTTGAAAACTCAAAACCTTCGGAAAAGTTGACGCTGGAAGAGAATCTGTGTGTGGGTTTTGGAGGTAACCGTAACAGGATTCTTTAGTGGTCCGAATTTTGAAAGAAACTGGAAAATGTGGTCCTAGTTTAAGACTTGATGTACATTTACATAAGGGATTTAAGGCTTCTTTGAGCTAAATAATAACTTTAACAGGCTTTATTAAATTCTTAAATTGATGCTAACATAATATCTCTATAAACAAAGGTCAAATGTTGATAGTTTTAGAGCGAATACGTGGTTTACTTTTGCGAAAATAAAATATTCTCCAAAAACAAGGTTATTTTTGATATCTTACAAGGAAATGAATTTAATGAAAGCGCATTCTAGGCCCAATAATACAACATTACAAAGCTTTTGCTGTGCGGAAGTTTCCTCTTTTTAAATGGCGAAATAAAGCTTATTCATGGGACGATGCAAATGTCTCCATTGCCAAGTTTCACTTCCAGAATTATCAAAAAGATCAAACTTCCACGCAGAGATGCAGGTAGAACTTCCATTGAAAAATGCAGCTCCATAGGCACTACTCGTAATTGTGTATGGCAGAACTCCTTCTGTGTATGCTATTGAACTTGGCCAGAAACTCTGCAGACAGGAAGTGCATGATCAGTCAACTATTCGCACGATGGGGACTGATTAAACTGAAAATTTCAGTTTTAAAGATGGGGTTGAAGAACTAAGCGTGAATCCTTCTTGCAAGTGTATAATTAATTAAACTTTGTGTTTTAGAGTAGGAGCTTTTTGCCTTCTAGTTTGAGCAACGCAGTTGTTCCTGTGGGGAGCCTCTTATCCTGCAAATGACAATCATTGGTTCAGTTTCACATTTGTAGAAGACAACGTGAGGAAGAGAAGAGAACTTACATAATAAGCGTGCCAGTAATAAACCTCCCTTCTTGAAGAGGCCTCAACTCTCTTAAGAAATTGTTCTACAAGTTTCTGTTGGTACAAACACAACCCACCCCTTAAGGAAATGTTGTTTCAGGTGGAATCTTATACCCATAATTCAAGAAGAAGAATCTATTATTTACCAGGAGAATAAGTTTGGGGTGTACAAAATCCACAAGAAGCTTTTGAATCTTTCCCCTTACGGAAAATAATCTGCCAAATCCGGAATATGGAAAGTCGACTTTTATGAGTGGCAAGTTAAAAATATGTATGAAGCTTCTACTGCAACTATGCTTCAAATACTGAACTTCTCGTTGCGTGGACATTCTTATTTATGTTGTCTAGCAGGAAAAAAAAAGGCTTTGTATGGGGAACCAAGAAAAACTGGCAACCAGAAGAAAGCAAAGATTACCTCTGATTAGATGGATCAGCTAGGATTTGGGCAGCAAGTTCTTTCACAGCCCCTTCCCAGCCAAGTTGAATGGGTTGATCATCAGTAAACGGATAGCTGCAGCCGCATTTCAAAATGATTACTAGTTCCAATTCTTTTTATCAGTTTTTATACGGAGTACAAGATGTGAATATGTGAGCGTGTTCATTCATACTTATGTGCTTTGCAGGCTTCAAGAGCCATGATTGCCTCCCTTATATTCTGCTTTGATTTGTTAGCAATCTTAGCAGCAAAGTTCATGGGTAGTTCAAAGTCCTCTTTCCGGGAAATTTGAATGAGAACTTCTATGATCTGTAAAGGGTAGGAGGAAAACAAAGATTAAGATTGTAGCTGAGCAAAGTTTATTAGAGAACACCAATGCCTACATGCCATTATGTAGCTCCACTTTGGCAACCAAAGTCCCTCAAGTCTAAAGTTCAGATAGTTTAAGAATGAAAAGAATCAAAATGACATTGAAAGCACAAAAGCAGGGAATACTTACTTCATGAGTCACTGGAGCTTCAACATCAATAACCTTGCAGCGACTTTTCACCGGATCCAGAATGTTTGCGTCATCTTCGCAACATAAGATGAGCTTACAAGCATCTGTGTAACAGTCCATAATCCATTTTATCAAGTGCTGGATATTATCCTCTGCTTTGTCAATGTCGTAGAGAACTATTACTGAAATTAACAAGAATCATGTCTCAGCTTCAAGTAGATTGTTAATAGCAATAAAGGTAACGAAGAAGCTAATGAGTTAAAATTGACCTGTATATTCTGGTTCAAAATTGACAGTGCTGATTTCAGGGGTCGTAGAGAACTTGTTGCTTATTTCCCTAACCAGACCTATTAATGCATATTTGGCATTTGATTCTGTTCGTACATTGAGCTCCACATGGTGCTTACTGGATGTTATAGGAACAACCACCTGCATAGGCTTTTTGTCCTGCCAACAACAAATTACTGGTACAATAAGTGCAAAAATCCTGAAAGATGGTTTAACTTGTAAACTGCAGTGAACTTCCATCCTTTTTGATCCATCACTATTTTAATGGATTTGACTATGATCTGCCGATCATGACATTTATAGCCTGCAGACTATAAAATATTATATATATATATATATAGTATTAAAATAATAAAAATAATATAATATATATTATTATTATATAATTAGAAGGTCATGAATGTCTATGCGGGCTAACTAATTTTCTCCTATTTTAATTAATATAAACACAATATGTCCTTGAATTGGAAATTATGTGATTTAATGATTGGATGATATTTTATTGTAAAAAAAAAAAACATTAAATCCTGATTGCGGTAAGTTACATATGTAATCGTCATATCCCACAACTTTGACATTATGCACAGCTCTGTAACGTAGGATAACTAGTTTCCAGACAGAAGAATATTCACAATTCAAGTACAAATGTACCTTGAATTGAAAGTATCTTAAATCATGTGATACCTGCAGAAGAAAATTCGATTCAATCAGATTAAGCTTATAAGAAAACTTTCGTTGCGAGGTTCGTATGATGACATACGACATACCTTGCAACCAGCATCACCAAATATTTCAACTAGAAGAGCCATTGTCAGGGATCTCTTCCCAGAGCCAGAAGGTCCTCTGAACAAAATATGAGGAATGCTGTCATCCAGAACCTACGGTTGCAGAGATGAACGGAGTTAAGAAATAGGACTGGTAAAAGACATTAGCATAGCTGAAAATACATTGAGGATGGTGATAACACTCTCAATCTTATAATACTTACGAGTTGCTTAAGGAGTTGAGCTTCTCGTTTGTGACAAGTGAATCCATTCAGTGAACGAGGTTGATACTTATCAGCCCAAAATGGTCTGAGACTTTCAAGAACAGTTGCTTTCTCAATGAATAAAGCTTCATCAACATGATTTTTTCTTTCAGGCGACTCTGAGCCCTTGCAGGTTCCTCTTCTCATACAAAAAAACCAAGTTTCTGATTGGCTCTTTCGTCTATTTGCCACAAACTTTTTGATGCTCTCACTTTTTCCACTCCAATCACTTGTCTTACTTGTTTCCCTGCTAAGCTTATCGCTACTAGTACCAAAGCTAGAAGATATAGTTCGAGAAATCGAGCTTGTCGCAATTCTCTGTGGTCTATAATCGATACCATTGTGTGGAGGACTAACAGAATCTTTTTGGTTAAACCTAGCGGGGATTGGATACTGATTTCCTCCATTGTTACTTTTCTTAGCTAAGCCAAGTTTCTGTATTCCAAAGGCAGTATGTTCACGAGAGAAAAAGATGTCTCCGGGTGATATAGAGTCTGTGCTTTCAAGGACTGGATCACTGGTCATAGAAGATCTAGCCATCTTAATGTTAGCTATCATCTCATTCAATTCACCCACAGAAGTCGTAGTCGATTTGGAGTGAGAACTCTCTCTTTCCCTTTGCTTACGGTCCTGTGACAGCGGTGATACCTTTCTCTCGAACTTCTTCTCTTTACTACCGTAGCTGTTTTCTTGGTCCTTGTCACTAGCTCTAGGCCTTGGTGCAGTTTTTGATCTTCGAAAGGAGTTTGATCTCTCTCTACTCTTGTCTTCTCTACTACTTGTCTTCAAATTTTTCCTTCTGGCAGAGCCAACACTTGCATCGTCATCGTACATGACATGCTCCTCTTTCCCTGAACGACTTGGATAAACTTGTCTACCAAGCTCTGGTTTTAAGAAGGGAACATGGCTTTTATGAGTTTGTGTAGGTGACACAGACCTTCCATCATCTCTCCGTAACTTGTGTGTTGGCTTGCTGTTTTGTCCCCTTGGCGCTTGGCTCGCCACAGAGTCCTCTGCCAAAGAAGAACCATTGGATGTTGAAGAGTGCCTCCTGCTATGTCTCTGAGGACTGATCTTCCTTAAAAAAGCTGCTTCTTTCAGGTTTTCAGGAGAGAAGGTCTTGTTTATATGATCTTGATCGTGAAGTGGACTGTCTTGCCCGTCGGTTTCTACGTCGGAAGGCTCATACCCACTTCGATATCTCTTCGAACCATTCTCCATTGAGTCCCACTATGTTAAAGGAACAAAAAATTACTTCGTATTTGATTCAGATTTGGCGGATAATTTTGGAAACTGGACCTCAATTAGAATGTAAGTTTCAAGACAAGGAAAGTATAAAGTTCTGGGATCAAAGAAGAGAAGCAAGAGTATCAGGAAATGCAGAAAACTGTTATTATATTACGGGGACACGATTTGCACAAAGAAAGAGATCGGTGAATACTAAATACAGTGGTAGGGTACGTCACTTCAGAAGTTTTGTCCAAAACATTACAAAATGCGCTTCGTTTTTACCTCTGGTATCAGAACCAACTTTCGAGGACAATGTGTGTCTTTTCCTCACACTTTGTCCTTATTAGTCACTTACAGTGACTGAATATATGGAGTGTAACGCCCCATTTTGTTGCTGTAACCAGCAGAAAACTTCCTGTAGAGTAGTTTTTTTTTTTTTTTTTTCATATTTCTTGTTCTTTGTTTCGAATATGAAGCTCTAACTGGCATTAAATATGCGTATATATGGAACATGCCTCTTTGCAGAGAAGATGCCGAAGAATGGTCCAAACTCATAACCGGAAAGAAGCAAAACTCCCTTGACAAAATATCCAATATTAAGTATTAAATTACACTACATAAACGCGTCGAAATGCAGAACATGTTGTTTGTTAGTTAAGAGACTCGACCTTGAGATGTTATTATTAAAGAACGCATAGTAGTAGATGATCAAGGTGTCTCGTATTCTCATTAATTCTGATAGGATGATAAGGAATACATTGATATTGTTTGTGACAAAACTAGCATCGTGTTTTTTCACGTTTACCGTCTTGTAGAATGCGAGAGGCTCCATGATTCTACCTGCTTCTTGCCAGTTTGTGCATGTAACAACTATGCAAAAAGGGGAAAAAAAATCTGGAAATGCTCTGCTGGATCTATTTCAGGCATCTCTTAGTATTCCTGAAACAGAACCAACCAATCTAATAATAGGTATCAGAAGACATGATGGAGATGTTTTGTAAGTGAGCCAGAAATCCTATACAAAAGCTGCAAATTGTTGGCATGGTTGAATGGCAACGGACAATAATGAGTTCCTAAACATGAAATTCCAACGATTTTACTGTACCCCTGATTGGCAAGGCAAGCTTTGCCATTGTATGAGTATGACAAGTCCTGACACTTCGTACCATTGTCGACGGGGGACTAACAATAGAACCTTAAAAAGAAGAACTGCAGACACCATGGCCTGCGAGATATAAAGCTAATCGCCAGTTTTCGGTCTAGCTTGGATTTTCCATTCGTTTAATACATTTCAGCATTAATTTTTAAATGCCGAAATGTCTGCAATACCTGTAATCCCCTTACTAGCACATCAATCAAAGTCCAAAAATTGTCTTAATAACCCTGAGACAACGAGAGTGTGAGAGAGTGAAGATTTGTGAGATAACAAGGGCGTGAGATAGAGAAAAGATTGATTTGTGTGTGTATATTTCTCTCTTAATTTGATATGTAAAAAAAATAAGGATATATATATATACACTCAAATACAAAAATTATATTTTTCATATTCTTATATTAGTAACTTATGGCTAATAAATTACTGTATATAATAGACAAGTTATCATAACTGACATGATGAAGCTATATTTACACTTGTCATGGTGAAAATATGTTTACACCCTCCTCTTCAAAGTCAAATTGGTAAGAAAGAGGATAACTTGAATTTAGAAATAAGATTGTAAAATCTTCACGAAAAATGTAAGTTCAGTAAAAATGTCCGCAATTTGAGATTGTGATAAGATGTGAACTAATCGGATAGTGCCATAAAGAACATGACATCGTATAAGATGACAATTAATCTTAATATGTTTAGTATGTTCATAGAAGACATAATTGTGAATAATTTGCATGACACTATAATTAT
Organism: Pinacopodium congolense; assembly: GCA_028565735.1. Lineage (NCBI taxonomy): Eukaryota > Viridiplantae > Streptophyta > Magnoliopsida > Malpighiales > Erythroxylaceae > Pinacopodium > Pinacopodium congolense. The sequence continues at coordinate 6,340,260 of JAOXYD010000136.1, read as the reverse complement.
TACAAAATAGAGGAACATTAGAAGAAGATGAACCACTCATTTCATAAAGTAATCATCGTAACTAGAGAACCTCAGAGGTAGCATTAGTAAGGGCTCAATATTATGCTTTTGTATTAGAGAAAGAGACAGCTCTTTGTTTCTTATTATACCATGAAATGAGATATGTGTCAAGGAAGAAATAATAACCAGAAGTAGGTCAACGATCAGTGGAATCTCTTGTCCAATCGACATCAGAATATGCTCGTAATTCTAGTGGAAAAGAATGATGAAAGTAAAGATCATAAAATAAAGTTCCTTAGACATACCAAATAATACGAAGTATAGCAAATAAGTGAGAAGAACGAGGTATAGACATGAATAGATTAACAATATGAGCAATATGCACAATATTGGGATGAGATACAATGAGATATATAAAGCTACCAACTAATTGACGATAAAGTGTATCATCACTAAGAAAATTCCTAGCAATAGTAGAAAAATGATTATTAGGTCAAGTGGAGTGCTGGCAATCTTAATGTCAGTGATGTTAGCATTAGAAATGAGATTAGTAGCATACTTGACTTAAGAAAAATGTAACTGGTGTCATCAGTTGATACTTCAAGACCTAAAAAATAATTGAGATTATTAAGGTCCTTCATTTCAAACTGGTGATGGAGAAAAGATTAAAAAGTGGACATACCCTATATGTCATCGCCCATTATTATCATGTCATCCACATAAAGAAGAAGAAAAGTACTTTCTTGATCAGTTTTGCAAAGGAACTATGCATCATCATGATGATCATATTGAACGCCAAGACGCCTAATGGTAGAGCTAAAATTTACAAATTAGGCTCGAGGAATTTGTTTAAGTCTATATAAGGTTTTACGAAGACAACAAATTTTATTAGGAGGATGATTATACCCAAGAGGAGGTTTTATGTATACTTTTTCTGTAAGATCACCATTGGGAAAGGCAATTTTGACATTCATTTGGAATAGTGCCCAATGTTTGATAGTAGGTACTGTAATAAGACTGTGAACTAAGGTTAAGTGGACTACCAGAGTAAAATTCTCCTTATAGCTAATGCCATACTCCTATGTAAATCCTTTAGCAACAAACCAGGCTTTATATCATTCAATAGATCCATCAGCTTGAGTCTTGATATTGTAAATTCTGTTTCAATTAACAATTGATTTATCTAGAGGTAAGTCAACCAAGTCTTAGGTATGTATGCTTGTGAGTACTTGTAGTTCTTTTGCAATTGTTGCTATCATAAAGGTCAAAACTAGCTTAGGGATAGGTGCAAGATTCATATAAAGAGATAATAGTAGAATAAATATGAAAATTATAAAGAAAGATAGAAATTTGACTTATATAGTCAATGTGTCGAAGGGGTGGCCGTGGGGGGAGAGAATCTAATGGAGAATGATCTTTTAGAGTACTTGGAAGATCCACAGTTAGAGGAGATGCAATAGAATCAGATGGAGGTAGAGTGAAGTTATGTGAGTTATTAGAGGGACCGGTAAGAGAAATATCAAGAAAAAGAGATATAGTATGATCAAAGAAGAATGTATAAGCAGGTTCACAAATTTGAAAGGTTGAAAATTGAAAAATGTCTTATGTTCCCAGAATGTTACATGATAAGAGATGCAAAGCCTTTGTGATAAGTGATCCCAATATTTAAATCCTTTGTGTTTTATACCACATCCTAAGAAATAATATAACTGGACTCATGATTTTAATTTGGTGTATTCATGGGGGGTTGGAAACAAATAAAACAAGTACAATAAAAACTTTAAAAATTTAATAATCAGGAGTATAGTGAAAAAGACCTTTATAGGAAAGATGTTACCAATAATAGGGGAAAAATGATTTATAATGTAAGTAACAATGAGAGTAGCTTCTCCCTAAAAGGTCTCTACATGAGAGGAAGATTTAAGGAGAGCTCAAATAATATCAAGAATATATCTATGTTTGCATTCTACTTAAACATTTTGTTGAGAAGTACTTGGACAAAAAATTTGAATAATAGTATCTCTATAAGTAAGAAATTGGGTAATATTTGTATCTTTATATTCTATTGCATTGTCAGTATAAGATACTTTAATCTTGCAAGAAAATTGTTGAATCATATGAGTGTAAATAGAGAATAATTCAGATTTATGACACATCAAGTAAATCCATGTGTAATGAGAAAAATCATCCATAAAAATAACATAGTATCATAAACCACCTGTAATGTCATAGGAAGTAAGACTCCAAATGTCATAATGAATCATATTAAAAGGTGTAAAAGAAATATAATCATTAACAGAAAAAGTTAAAGCATGACTTTTGAAAAGTTGACATGAAACACAATTAAAATGTTCAGATTTAACAAGGTTTAAGGAGCCACTAAAAATTAAGGAGCCTAATCTAGCATTAAAAGGATGATCAAGACGGGAATGCCAAATATAAGAAGTGCTTGCACCAATGGTAAGCTTAGAAGAAAGATGCAAACAAGTAAGCTTAAATAATCCATCCTTATGCTTTTTCCCAAGGATCTTACCTATTTGTAGATCCTATATAATATAATCAAGACTTCAAAAAGATAAGTTAACACTAAATTCACATGATTAATCAACATAAATGAGATTTAAAGAGAAATTAGGAATAAAATAGGGGTGAGGTAAAACTAATTTGGATGTGTAAATAATGTCGATACTTTGAACATGTATAGTAGAGTTATTAATAGTATGAATAATATATGGAATAGATGGTGTTTTTGAGGATTTAAGGATAGAAGGATTAGATGTCATGTGGTTATAACAAGTAGAATCAAAGTACACAAGGAAAAATACCTGAAGTGATAGAGAAGACAGAGGAAGAGATAGTACCAAAATCTACTTAAAATTATTGGAGAACAGCATGAAGGTCTTTTAAGGAAAATTTAGGACATACATTCTCATTTGAACTATCTGTAGTGACAACTACAATAGAAGAAGGCTAAGTAGATTTGGAAGGATTAATTTATCCATAATTATGTCAAAGTCATTTTATACATTCAGAAATACAATAACCAAGTATTTTGTACTATGCATAAGATCATTTAAAGATCTTCTTGGCTGGATTCTGGGCATTTTAGGAGGATAAGGTTTGAGTGGCAAGAACGACATTAGTAGCAGGAATAGACTTTTTCAAATGAAGTGCATTGAATCTACTCTCTTTTATGATGAATTCTTTAACCACAATGTTAAGAGTTGGGAAGGAACCTATATGGATAAGAGAACTACAGATGAATTCAAACTCATCGTAAAGAATCATCAATAGTTGCCAGATATATTGAAGATCATTGAGATTTGCATAGATGGTAGCTATAATAAGGTTAGGCCATGTTGTAATTATGACATATAGTTGTGGATTGTCTAGTTAGATTGTTTTTGCATCCGATGAAATTTGTGAAAGGGTTAAAACTTATTAACATCATTAGATACAAAATAATTATTCTTTAAAAAATTCCATAGCTCCTTCACTGTGACAAAGAGTCGAAAATCAAATTTCATCACTTTAGCATATGTATTTCAAAACAATGTCAAGATTTGATGGTTCATGTCATCCCAAGATACCAAGCATTCTAAAAAATTTTCTTCTTCATCATCTTCCTTCTTAGTCGGTTTGGGTATTTCTCCTGTAAAAATATGCCAAAGGAGCCTTCCTTTAAAAAAGCAACACATTTTTTTAGCCCACAAGACATAATTTAATCCATCAAAGGTAACATTGATAGAATTGAGAATTTATTGAGAGGTTCTGGAGACATTTATAATAAAAGTAGTGCAATAAAAGGAGAGAACTTGTATATAGAGTTTGAATTTGACTAATCTAACATAAAAAATGAATTCAAAGCATTTAAAAATCTTAGGATTTAATCTGAGTTATGAAGAAACTAGATAAAAAATAGATAAATCAGCTAGTCAAAGTACTAGTCAACGACTTGAGATAGAATCAAACCAGTAGAATTGAACCAAATTAGAAGGATAAGGAGGTTGGCGTGATGCTGATGAAAATCTACATAGACGAATGAAGTCTAATACATGTTACAATAGACTGACTGGATTATAATTATATGGCAAAAATTTGTCTAATGAGTGATTGACACATGGCAAAGGGTGTTGATGTGGATGATTATGTATTTTAACACACGATGATAAGGGTTGACAAGTG